>OMNS01081369.1:0-10758 GCA_900303225.1 Laemonema laureysi
GGGGGGGGGGGGGGGAGCTCAAATTTCACACACACATCACACACACGTTTCCATATATTGTCACCTTGTGGGCCAAGTCCAAAAAAGGCATGAGGCACATCAGGGGAGGCTCCAGAGCCAGTTAAAATGATAATCCTAGTGGGGCCCACCATTTTGGGCCCCACGACGTGAGTGGGCTCCCTGTGTCCGGGCCCAGCGAAGTAAGAATTGTGAGTGCACACACACACTGCAGGGCACACACACACACACACCACAGGGCACACGTGCACACACACGTTCTTAAACACATAACGCAAATGTCGTCAACACACTTCACAATTGTAGTATATTACGAGACAATTCTTGCTAGTATATACACTCGATTCATACTCCATCAATCGCATATGCGAGACATGACATAAAAGAAAACCCGACCCTGATAGCGGAGTTATCCAGAGTACTCACACACAGCTCCAGCCAGTTAGCTTAGCCAACTCGCTGGAGACGGCAGTCACACTTGTAGACAAAGTGTAGTTATTACAAAGCTATCCGGGTTGACCGCGATGCACATGTTGTGTCCACGGTACTCAGCTCCGTTGGTTAACTGTGTTTAGTTGACGTGCTGATAGCGGAGTTATCCCGAGTACTCACACACCGCTAGCCAGTTCACTTAGCCAACTCTCGGTGAACGGCAGATACACTTCTCGCCAAAGTGTAGCTGTCGATGTCCTCTCCGCTAGTACATACACTCGTATTCATATTCAATCGATCGCATATGATAGACACTTTAAATAACCATAGTGCATTACTAGGCACCTCTTCTCTGCTACCGAATTCCACGTCGTCTGTCCCTTCTCTGTGTCGCAACCTCTAACCCCATGCGCCTCTGTGGCCAAAGTGGTGAATAAGGTTTAAATGTGTACTGTACAGAAAATATTATCATGACGGACTTTATGGGTCAAATAGGATTAAATGATCACCATGTGAAGGGGGGCTGATTGTTTGAGTTTGACTGTTAATTATAGCGCCACCTATGGGCGATGTGGTCCAAAACTTTTTGGACATCTAATTGTCCGGGGGTTACTATCAATGTTGAAAAAAATAAAAAAAAGTTACCATTCCAACTTGGAGATATGGGCCGTTGAAAATAAAAAGGCGAATAATAATAATAATCGCGAAACCCTACAAAAACAATAGGTATCTACAGATACTCTGTGAATACCTAATTGCAATACTTGCAATGACTGTTCCCTATTTCTGGCAAGTACAGTGTGTGGAGGTCTACATTCAGTACAATTCAACAGTGAAAAGGCACATTTAGGTTTTTAGGTATTTCCTCAATACAAGTTGATTTACACACATGTGTACAGTAGATGGCGCTTGTGTCTGAGAAATGGATGTATGAGTGTCACAGCGATTGGCGCCCTTTCAGGGCCGTGCAATATGAGCCAATCCCAAATGCGCTAGAGGGCGGCTATGCAGAAACCAACCTCAGCGGCTTCCTTATCCATTTACTCGATGATTCTCTTATCAATGTCACCCCACTTGCAGGTCAAGTGACTGGTGGTGGTAGATTTTCAGGAGCATCATGGCACCATGACAATGCAGTTGGTGAAAGGCGCGTTCATGCATTTAACAACCAATGTCAAAATGAGAGTCATTTTTACATTGATTGTTAAAATACCTATAGCTATAGCCAAATAGCTACAGCCAGTTATTATGAAATATCAAATCCATTTGAATAAAAGGGCTCAATATGTACCAAATGAAGACCATTTGAAAAACAATCCACCCATTACTCCATGGACACTTTACACATACAGTAAAATACAAGCTTGTGGCAGTAACTATTTTTCAATGCGATAGATAATGAGAGAAAATGCCAAGCCCAAAACGGTTATATCACTGAAGCTACAGGACACAGCCAGTTTTATTTTAGACATTTGCCAATATACCACCACCATTAAAACACCATAACCATGCATCAAATTCAACACCATGCATTATACCAACCCATCAACCTGTGACTTGACCCAAGAAGCTAATAATATATATATGTCCCAATAAGCCCAACGCACACACAATGTAGAATAAGCCCAGATTGTAACCCAATGTTCTAATGAACTAAATTCATTGAAAAGTCTAAGGTAGCAGGCAAACAAGTGATCATGACTTTAATAATGAGCATATGTAGCAGCCACAATGGCAAAAGCTCTCCCTTCTAATAATAACACATTGGTGATTTGTTTCGTAAACATGAATAGACTAAACTTATTAAGGGGCCGATCACATAGAACCACATCATCTCTTCGGCTGCTCCATGCCCAGTACCATGTACCACAAGAAAACAATGGTAAAGTGAGTTTTTAAAAATGCTCTGTGATCAGCATACTGTGTTTAGAAAAAAAGAACCAAAAAATCATAACAAAAAATATATATATAAAAAAAAAAAAAAAAGTGAACTGCGGCAGCCCTAGTTGGTTCCTTTCCTGCGAAAATGTTTACGGTGCATTTTAATCAGCATTAACCAGTTCTTTAATAGAGTGCTCAGGTTGCTCTGAGTTTCTTCTGCTGATGTTGACGTTGTAAGCATCAACCTGAGGGACATCACTGTGGTGGAGAATTCATTTCTTGGTGTTGGCAGCCTTGCCTGCTGATGTTGTACCTTTGCCACGTACACTGACTTTCTTGTTTACCGTCTTGACCACACCGACGGCCACGGTCTGCTTCATGTCACGCACGGCAAAGCGTCCTGTAGCGGGGGAGAAATAAAGACCCGATCAGACAACTTTCATGAACCCCACCTTGTTCACATGTGTAACCAATAGGTTTAATTAACGTGGCCAAGAAGGGTCTTGGTACTTACCAAGGGGAGGGTATTGCGAAAAGCTCTCGACACACATGGGCTTCTTGGGGATTAGGGTCACAATGGCGGAGTCCCCAGAAATGATGCTCTTGGGCTGATCCTCAAGCTTTTTCCCGCTACGGCGGTCAATCTTCTCTAGGAGCTCGTTGAACTTGCAGCTGATGTGAGCGGTGTGGCAATCCAACACGGGACTGTAGCCCACGTGGATCTTGCCAGGGTGGTTCAAGATGATGATCTGCACAAGGCGAGGCAATGGTTACCTAAGGTCAGCTCACTTCAGTGACTGAAATACTACAGGATGCATGGTTACCATTGTGGGCTCACCTGGGCGTTGAAGGATTCGGCCTCGGTGGGAGGGTCGTTTTTGCTGTCACCGGCCACGTTGCCACGAGTGATGTCCTTGATTGAAATGTTCTTGACATTGAAACCAACATTGTCACCGGGGAGAGCCTCAGACAGAGCCTCGTGGTGCATCTCCACGGACTTGACCTCAGTGGTCAAGTTGGCAGGGGCGAAGGTGATGATCATGTTGGGCTTCAGGATACCAGTCTCCACACGGCCCACAGGTACTGTTCCAATACCTGGAGAGAGTGAGACATGAGGTCAGTGGACGCAGACAAACCAGCGCTTCCTTGGATCAGGGGACTACTCTAGTCGTGTTGTGCTCACCATCAATTTTGTAAACGTCCTGGAGGGGCAGACGGAGGGGCTTTTTGGTGGGGCGCTCGGGAGGCAAGATCGAGTCCAGGGCTTGGAAGAGGGTGGTTCCATTGGCATTGCCCTCCTTGCGCTCGATCTTCCATCCCTTGAACCAGCTCATCTACAAAGAACAAGCAGGTCAGTTCAAGTGCTAGGGCAGCTTCAATACCAGTTGAGGGGAAAAACAAGTTTCTCACCTTGTCACTGGCCTCCAACATGTTGTCGCCATGCCATCCAGACATGGGCACGAAGGCCACAGCACGTGGGTTGTAGCCGATCTTCTGGATGTACAGGGTGACCTCCTTGGTGATTTCATCGAAACGTGACTTGCTATAGGGGGGTTCGGTGCTGTCCATCTTGTTGACGCCAACAATGAGCTGGTTCACTCCCAGGGTGTAGGCCAGGAGGGCGTGCTCGCGGGTCTGGCCCTTCTTGGAGATACCAGCCTCAAACTCACCTGTACCACTGGCAACGATAAGCACGGCGCAGTCAGCCTACAGACAGAAAGGAAGCCTTATGATTTCTGGTAACTAGTTGTCTTGCCTACCGATGTTGAATGCACTTATTGTAAGTCGCTTTGGATAAAAGCGTCTGCTAAATGACTGTAATGTAATGTAATGTAATGTAATGTTAGCCAAAAGTGGACATTAAGGACCATCATTTTGTCATTTATGTACATTGAATAGCCATTAGTAAAATTGTATTTACCTGAGAGGTCCCAGTGATCATGTTCTTGATGAAGTCCCTGTGTCCGGGGGCATCGATGATGGTGATGTAATACTTCAACGTCTCAAATTTCCACAGGGCAATGTCAATGGTGATACCACGCTCACGCTCTGACTTCAGCTTGTCCATCACCCAGGCGTACTTGAAGGAGGACTTGCCCAGCTGTGGAAAAATGTCATGTTGTAATGTCAGGAGGTATTTGATTAATTCATGAATTGATGTGTGTGCTACTTTTATAGGCCTGAGGCCTATGCTCTTGGTTGATGGCGACTATGCACTAGTAGTAGTCCCTATTAATCCCTGTTAATACAATGCTAGCTTAGGCCACGTCCAGCTTGCGCGCACCCCACACTCTTTGCCGGGCTGAAGGTTTCAGAATGGGCATGCTGGCAACGCCATGTTGAATTTCTGGGTTTCAACTTTTCTTGAAGAAAGACATGAAAATGGAGCCCAAACCAGCTTACCGCAAGGGATTCCTTCTCAAACTTCTCGATGGTTCTCTTGTCAATGCCACCGCACTTGTAGATCAAGTGGCCAGAGGTGGTGGATTTGCCAGAGTCGACATGGCCAATGACCACGATATTGATGTGAACCTTCTCCTTTTTTTCCATTTTGAAGGTCTTACTGGGGGGAAAAATTACCACTGCAATCAAGGCAAATCCAATGTAATAAAAATTGTCGGTTCACTGATGACAGTTGTATGAGCCATTTCCATCCATTTCTGTTGAAAGTCTACAAACTGAAATATCCAGTCAATTTCCATTCAATTAGCCATGCAAATACATTACCTGAGTTTTACAATGTGACATTCTGCTAGCCATATTGAATATAGTTAGCCAATTGTGAATGATTTAGCAGTCAGCGTTTTAACAGTGGTACAGTAAAAGAAAACCATCAAAACACATCAAATAACCATACATACCTAACACAACCGACAATGAGCATTTATCGGCCAAATTGAAATACATGGTACATTGATGGTGTTATAGACAAGCCACATTGTGCATAAAGTTACAAATACATCTGACAGGCATAAATATCTGAAAGGCATGTCAGCTTGAGCCCAGGAGCTGTGCTCCCCAATTGTTTTCTAAACTAGCCACGGTAAATTATTTTAAGCATCTCTATAAAGTGAGTTTAAATCAGTCGTCTTTGTTCACCTTGCCATCCCCCATTGTTTTCTACAATTTTGCACTCAGAAGTTAATCCCAATTCAAATGAACTAACAAATTCAATGGGAGAAGTAAATCACACAATTTGGAAGTATTCAACAACGCCAGTGCATTATTGAATTTATTGCCAATACATTTCAATGTATAGTTATACTGAGTTACATACAACGAGTGAGTCGAACAAAGTTGCTTTAAAAACAACAGTAGCATTTCGGTACGATGATAGAAAAAAACATCTGAATGTGGCTACAATTCCTTCAAAATAATTTGGTGTAAAACACACTTACCGGTGTTACTGGTTCACATAAACAACGCTGCTGCGTAACAGCTGAGCTTTGACTATTTATACCAGTGGAGGTGGTCAGACTGCAAATAACACACATTCCACACACTACGTCATCATGTCACTTGAGTTTCCTTCTTCTCACTTTACTTTTGTCCATAGATAACACAATTTTAGTTTTACAATTTAAGTCCAACTGAATTGATAAAATCACTCAAACACAATAACATACCATGGAGTTGCACAACCACACTGAACTGTGAACTGAGAACTTTCAAAATGTATTAATCACTCTCTTTTGATTAATTCCATTGATGTTCTCTTATGAACGTCAACGGTCAGCTTTCGTGCATTTTTGTTGGGTTCCTATTTAACATGTATATGAAGAAACACTGAATCTGTAAGATCCCATCCTGACCCCTGAGGAATGCAGCCAAATAGGCCTATTGTGTCATGCCCGCCACTTCCTAAGCCTTTTCTTGTTTGTCTTGTTTGTCTTTGTGTTGTATGTGTTTGTGGGCTGTCAAGTAAGGTTGATTCATCGTCGTCCATAAAGTTTGGTGTTAAAGGTTGTTTGTCAAATAGGTAACCAACTATATCTGAATTGTTATTGTCGTGTTGTTTTATCAAACATGTCACATGTCAATCACCAAATGTTGGAATGTCATTCACCAAATATTGACTCACAAAAGTAATGAAATCATGTAATCACGTAATCATGTAACCATCTAAGTGATCGTATCCATAAGTATATAACAGTAGTATGTGACTGTAAACATACCAGTTAATCTACAAACCATTATACACTTCATGCTAAAGAAGGTTTTACTTAATCTACAACTATTCTACACTTACCAATTAATGAGGAGAAAAGATTGAGAAGGTACTCAATGATCATTAACAGAATAAGAATGATGAAGTGCTTTAGGATACGAACACAGATGTGTATGTATGTCTATAATAACCACGAGATGACTTAAACAGTTACTTAAAGGTATTATTATAGGGTATTCATGATTGTGATGATTATGAACCACTGTGTTGCAACATACAGGTCTGGTGCGACTCGCTGTTAGATCAAGTACAATCGGGGCCTTGGCCGGATACTATGCGGCCTTGGTAGTTTTTTAGCTCCAATACAGTATTTGCCCATAGCCAAAGTGGGCAAATGGGTAAGGAGGTACTAGGTACGGGGAAAACCCGCCCCTACCAGCCTGGTACGGGAAGGTACGAGAGATGGCCAAACCGAGCCAAATTTTCCTAACGAGCGAGAATAACAAGTATGACATCATACAGGGGTGTGTTTTTAAGGCGAATAATAAGTATGATATCATAAAGAGGTGTGTTTTCAAGGATGTAATCTGAGACATTAACGATTATAATAAAAGTACCTGCAGAGTGCGAAAATAGGGAGAATCATACAAGCCGTCTCCTGGACCAGAGGTGCTGACCCCCGGTGGAGGACCGAAAAGACCCCAGAAAACTCTCCGCAAAACGGGCTCAATTCAGCAGCAGATTAGACACTTTCTTATTTTTTGAGTTTAGTAAATAGGGTTAGCACTTCAATCGGTCCGACAAGAGAAGATTCCTCCCACAGCCCAGCGGGGCTGTGAGGGCTTGCTGCTGTTATTTTGCCAAGATTTCCGAATTCGGCCCAGAGAAGATTTCAAGGTTTTTAGACTGCGAGAGTAATCGGGAGGCTTAGTTATTAGTGACTTTTAACCCGTTTTCACGATATCAACCGCTCACCCCCACTCGCCTGGGACAAGACAAGATTCACCAACAACATTCTTGGACGGGACCCCTCCACCATTCCAAAACAAAGAAACATTTTTTTCAGATTTCACAAAAACAAAGAAACTTTTTTCCGACTATCAACAAATACACAACAAATACTTCAATAAAAACAAACTGCTCCAACTACGAATTACGAGATACGATGGATTCATGTCATTATTGATTTGTTTTGTTTAATCCTTGTTATTAACATTATATTTTATTTCATTGATTGTTTGCTTTGCTTGATACACTGTTCCCAATATAATAACAGCTAATAAAACCATCAAAGGATTGAGAAATACTTGTCAGGTGGACATTAGTTTATTTCTCAGGATTCCACGGAAACTCAAAAGGCCTTGAGACATCGCCCAGTGGATTCCAAGAGGTTACTTAGTCCCTTTTTATTACAGAAACATATCCCGTGAGCTAGAATATCCAAGTTCCTAAATATTCCTAGCACACTTCCAAGAGCCCTGATCCCAGGGGAGAGCTATCATACAGACGTGATCGGCGACTACGGCCCCGGCCAGGGTTATGCTCGGGGGTGGAGAGCCGAGGTTAGCGGGGTAGACGTCTGGTGGACAACATAGTTAGGGACTAGGCGAATCTCCCCATGACCTGTTAACAACCGTTACTGGACAGTAGGTCTCGCAACAGCTTCCGTAGAGGAGGTAAAGTCGACGGATCAAACAGGGCGTGTCGGCAGTTTCCAGCTCCTCCCCGATCCACTTCTCTCTCCTGATCTGCTCTCACACCTGTGGTTCATCAACTCATCACCATTCAGGATTTAAATCCCGGCTTTCTATCCACTCATCACCAGATGGTTGTTCATCCTAACCCAGTTACTTTGGTTATCGGCCTCCTTGTAGTTTCTTATACCAACAACTTTGAAGTGTTTAGTTTTAACATTGGATTAATCCTATTTTTACCTGTCTAGATCCACTCCCCAATACGCACCTGCCTACCTGCCTGTCTACCTGTATGCCTGTTCCACTCGGCCTACCTGTCCTAGCCTACCTGTATGCCTGACCCGTCCGGCCTACCTGCCCTTGTCTGCCCGCACGCCTCTTCCGCCAGGTCACCTACCCTGCCTGTTACCTGCCCTGCCTGCCCTCTTGCTTTGCCATCCTCCTTTCCCCTTCATTAAAACCCTTCATTAAAACCCTGTTCCTCATTTCAAGCCTCCTGTCATTGTGTTCTGCATTGAGGTTCTGTAGATGATCGTAACATATTGGCTAAATACATTACATTCTTCTGGGCCCTGTTTCAAGAAGCTGGATTTCCAGCTTAACCAGAATAAGTCAGAATTTTTGGTTTCAGACACCAAGATTAGACTACTCTCAGTTCAGTTTCCATGGTGATGCTATGAGCCTAACCTCGAGGAAAACCTGGTGCATTGCAGGTTAGCAACTTAACATGAATCATCTAAATTGAAGTAATAGGTAATTTCTATATACACACTTAACACAATTGTTAACCCATGCTTTCAGTAGCTTTAAGCAGTGATTTATGGGACACTTCTGAATGATGGCATTATGGCTTGTCTCTTTGTCGGTGCTGCGCTGGACTTTGGAGCCCAGATTGTTCCTTACATACAGCATGCAGAGCTGTGGGGTCTACTGGTATCGACACAGAGCCGCGGTGTCATACCCTGCATATGCAAATAATAACAAAAGTCATTAGACTATTGCACATTTGCATTCTTCTGCATCCACAATAATAATTAATAAAAACAATTTCAAAACAAAGAACAATTTAAATAAACTACTATTTCATGACTCGAGTCAACCACTTGACTGTGAATCAAAAAGTTTTTCCTTATTTCAACCTCAGCTAAATGTGGAGCTGTTTCAGCACACTGAATGACTGCTGAATGACCAGGACTTACTTTGGTCCCATTGTATTATAATTCCTCAAAACCAGATTTTTGTTTGGCATGCCAATAGACGGATTGATGTGTGAACTTGATGTGTGAAGAGATTCAGATTCTAATTCAACTTTATTCATTCAGTCATTGTGCAGACTACAGGTACAAGCCAATGAAATGCAGTTAGCTTCTAAACCCGAAGTGCAAAATATGCAGAGAGTGCAGTAAGTGCATAAGTGATGCTAAAAGTTATACTTATAAATGTAAATATTATAAATATGTAAATACAGAGGAGGTGTTCAAGAATAAATATAGGTTGTATGTACAACAGAATAAACAGTATAAACAACAGAACAATGTAGGTGGTTCAATCAGTGCAAAATATGAATAGTATGCAATGATGCTATTAGAGTGGTGGAGTGGAGTTCAGCAGGGTCACAGCTTCCGGGAAGATGCCCTTCTTGTGCCTGCTGGTGCGGGAGCGGAGGCTCCTATAATGCTTGCCGGATGGGAGGAGGGTGAAAAGGCCATGGTTAAGGTGAGAAGCATCCTTGATAATGCTTCTCGACTTGCCCAGACAGCGCTTGTGGTAAATGTTCTCAATTATGGGTAGCTGGGTGCCGGTGCCGGAGCAGTTACCGTACCACACTGGGATGCAGTTTGTGAGTATGGGCTCAATGGTACAGTGGTAGAAATCCACCAGGATCCTGGGACAGAGGTGAGCTTTCTTAAGGCTGTGTCAAAAGGGCGCTCCTGTGCATTAATGACCAGAATGGAGGAGTTTAGGGACCAGGTGACATCATTGGAGATGTGGATGCCAAGGAACTTGAAGCTGTTCTACTGCACACATGTTCTACTGCAGCTCCATTAGTGTAGATGGGGGAGGGTGCATGGCACATTACAGTCATTTGGCAGATGCTTTTATCCAAAGCGACTTACAATAAGTGCATTCAATATCAGTAGGCAAGACAACTAGTTACCAGAAATCATAGACAAGCATAGACAAGTAGCTAATAGCATAACTAGTGCTAAGGTAAAAGTGCAATGAGTTAGCAGCCTACTTTTTAAAGTGAGACAACTAAGAATAAAATAAGAGCTAAGACAAAGTGTATTAAATAAACAAGAGCATTAAGTAAACAAGAGGAGACAAGAGGAGGGGTCAAGTGCTAGGGAGGGGTCAAGTGCTAGGAGGGGGGGTCAGGGTAGTGTCTCCTGAAGAGGTGGGTTTTCAGCCTGCGGCGAAAGATGGGCAGCGACTCGGCTGTCCTGACCTCAGTGGGGAGTTCATTCCACCACTGCGGGGCCAGGACAGAGAAGAGCCGTGACCGTGTAGATCGGCCGCAGGGGTCTCTGAGCAACAGGGCAACCAGTCGCCTCGAGGAAGCAG
>OMNS01081370.1:0-10591 GCA_900303225.1 Laemonema laureysi
GAACGCAGAGGGAAAGCATCCAGACTCCAGAGATGTGTTGATGAGGTGGGTCAGGAAGGGAAGGAGTTCGGGTGCAGTAGACTGAAGGAGAGGGGATGGAACCGGGTCGAGAGAGCATGTGGTGGGGCGGCTAGATGTAACAAGGTGAAGAACCTCGTTAGGGGAGAGGGGAGAAAAATGGGATAGGGAGGGGAGAGGTGGAGAGGGGTAAGGGTGGAAGGCAGACCGGTGTTGTTGGTGCGCAGGGCATCAGCAGGGGGGTGAGGGAAGGAGGATCGGATATCGTTGACCTTCTTGTCAAAGAAGTTGGCGAAATCGTCAGGGCGGAGGGAGGAGGTGGGAGGAGGGGGTGGTGGTTTGAGGAGGGAAGAGAAGGTTTCGAAATGTTTTTTAGGGTTGGAAGCAGAGGTTTGAATTTTAGTGCAGAAGAAAGCAGCTTTGGAGGCAGACAGAGAGGCGGAAAAAGTGGAAAGGAGAGATTGGAAGGCAAGAAGATCCTCCTGGAGTTTGCCGTTTCTCCATTTTCGCTCGGCCACTCTGAGCTCGGCCACTCTGCTCCGTCTCTCAGTACGCACTGAGTCCGACAGCCAAGGAGCAGGTGGAGTTGGCCGTGCAGGCCTGGAGGTGAGGGGACAGAGAGAGTCCAGAGAGGAGGACAGAGTGGAGAGTGCTTGTTACAATCCAAAGTTGTTGTTGGGCAGTGAAACAGAAAAAATATTACTTTTAAGACACATTGACTGCAAAACACTGGATATTTAAATGTCCAGCTTTGCCGAATGTTTGCATGCACCGCAGTATTCGCTCTTCTTGGTATTTATCAACTTTTTTACTCCGGTTTCTCGGAGCGAGATCAAATGAATGATTTGTTGTTGATATGCTATTCGAGTCCGACTCAAGGCCAGTCCCA
Source organism: Laemonema laureysi (assembly GCA_900303225.1). Taxonomy (NCBI): domain Eukaryota; kingdom Metazoa; phylum Chordata; class Actinopteri; order Gadiformes; family Moridae; genus Laemonema; species Laemonema laureysi. The sequence goes on from OMNS01081370.1 coordinate 908, forward strand.
TATAGACGCCTGTCCCAAATATAGGCTGGTTGAGTTCAGTGATTGAAGTAAATAAAAGTCCAGACAACCCAACCAAGTTTTACGTTTTTTTCTAGTTTGTGTGTTTATAATGCATATAATTTCTGACTTTCAGATTGTTGAAAATGTGACTAGAATTGATGAGCAGTTTAATTTTACATTTAATTAACAATTTAAATTGTTGTCAATAGTAGTGTACATCCTAGCCCCGGGGTTTATATCATATTTTAACTTAAAGTGCTAACGTTGTCACCAAACCAAGCATTCTAACCCTATTACACTGTTAAGTGTATTGAACTGGTTTGCAAAAAACATTATCTGTACCTAGCATGTAATCAATGAAAGTTGTGAGGATGTGTTTAGAAATGACTGCTGTGATCTGTCTGAGCTCAGTCATGTCCATTGAGGAGGGTCACGAAGAAAGCTGAGGATATTCTTCAGGACCCTCTCCACCATCTTTATTCAGAGTTTCCCCTGAGTGTAGATGTGGGATGCCAGAGGCTATCTGTAGTCTTAATCGTGTTACTGGAGTGTATGTGGAGTAGGACTGTTTCAGTTTTGATGTTCTACTGTTTTTCAATGATCTATGTATTCTATGTTAATCATTTTTTTAAGGTTGTTTTTGTACTGCTTACAGCAATATTAATTTCTCCAGTGGGAATGATAAGCATCTCTACTCTATGAAAGGCAATACATAATTTCCTCCTTATGTTTATTTATTTATTTATTTTGTAATACATATTTAGCATATTTTTCCGTGCCACAGGACGAGGATGAGCCTGGATGCAAGTGCTCAGGGTCTGGGTTGACGGCTCTCCCTGTTGCCGAGAAGCTGGACAGTCTCATGGTGGTGATGCTGACCTACATTAGAGATGTCTGCCTGCCCAAAGGTGAGCATAAGCATGACACCGATCACACAGCAGCACACAAAGACTAAAGGGGTCAACTGATCAGTTGATGGTTATACACACGCTTGATTATGATGTTAACATTGTTCTTAAAGGTGCTGTAGTTAAGATTTAAGAGCCAGAATTTGAGTACAATTATTTAGAAATGTCACAGCCATGCGTCAGCTATTGGTGAGTGAAATGCGCGGTGAGAATATCTGTTTTGAATGCGCCTATGAGACCATTTCAATTTTAGACCATTCCCAGCTAATTTCTGACCAATCCATCTTGCCTGTCAATCACATGTGCACACATAGTGTTGTCAATAGCTCCACCTAGGCTTGGAGAGGGTGCTGAGTGTTATCGACTATATCCGGTCAGCTCTGGTCCCTCGTACAACCAAAACGCAATTTTCAATCTCTTACTTCATGTGAGCTGTGTACGTGAGTTAACAGTCCCTGGAGCGAGAAGAATACCAACATGACATGAAGAACAGCAAAGACAAGGAGAATAAATATGTATTTTTTTTATGAAGAATTTGACAAAGCAATATCCAAAACATATGTAACGAAAACAGATATCACTCTATCAGAAGTCCCTCTCTCTCTCACGCCTCTCGCCACTAAACCCATGGAACAAACGGATACAATGCCCTCCGAAGCATGCTCAGAAGTCTTGCTCTCCCTCTGATATACGCACACCCCACTGGTTCTCAGTGGTGGAGAGACGTAGGGAGGAGGCATTTTTTGGTTCTTGCTCTCTACTGCTCTTTTCTGCTCTCTCTCGACAACTCTCAAATCTTACCTACATCACCTTTAAACTTACCAAGATATCCTTTCCTTGGCATTTTCCTGTAGGTGCACTGGATGTGGAGAGAACAAAGGAGCTGTTCAGAGACCTTTTAAGCATCTTTGACAAACTCATTCTACCGACACATGCCTCCTGCCATGTCCAGTACATCCTCTTCTACCTCTGCAGCTTCAGAGTGGTTAGTGTTTCCAGCGCACTGTGTCTGTGATCGGAAGGTAGTGTGTATCTAGTGGGGACGTTACAATATTTCTCAACGAAAAAAACCCAAACAAAAAAATGGTGGAACAAATCCCCCATCAGTTGGTTTACAACTTTGCGACTGTGTACTGACTGTGTCCAGTTGCTGTTAGTTTGTGGTCAGCCATCCAACTCAGTGCGGTGGTGGAATGTTTGACCTGCTGCATTCAAGTAGAAGAGTAACCTTTATTATATGTGGCCCGCATAATCCTTATCTTTTCTACCATGCATTTTTATTTCTCTCTCTCTACAAGGCGCTTGCTGAGGCCTTCCTTGAGCACCTGTGGAAGGTCCTCCAAAACCCGTGTCATGCTGCAGTGGTGCGGCAGGCTGCTGCTGGCTACATCGGCAGCCTCCTGGCCCGGGCCAGCTTCCTGCCTGTGCTGTAAGCTTTCCTGATGCTTTTCACCTTTTTTTTTTACATGCATTACAAAATAAATACCACAAATGGAAACCTTTTTTACAAATACAAGCTTGACTATAGATTAGATTAGATTAGATTAGATTAGATCAACTTTATTCAGCCCGAGGGAAATTATTGTACATCAGTTGCAATACAAAGACAGAACTGTCGGACAATTGGACAAAATACTAAATTTGCAAAGTGCAAAAGTACAGAACTAACAAAACAATAAATAATACTTAAGGTGTGGTGTTTAAACTAAATAGAATAAAATAAAGCCAGCTAACTCCAGTGATGTGAGTTATAAGGTTATGACAAATGACAGAAATGACACTAGATAAGATTAGGAAACATCATAAGGTGCAAAAAAAGGTTTACTGTATATGGAATGATAAATGTAGTAAGGTGCCAAGAGGATATTTAAATATGGTACGTGCAATGAGCATATTTACGATAATAAAATGTTAATATAATATAACTATGGGTACAAGTGTTGTACAGTGTCAATGAGGCCCACAATACAAAACTGAGGTAGGTGCATGGTGCCACAATGATGCTATAGGTTACATCATGCAATTCCCAAAAGTTACATTTGTGAATTGTGGACCTCAGGTCTCTGTGTCTCCTCTGTCCATCTCACGACCTGAGGTGGATGCATTGTGAAGTCTGATGGCCACAGGGAGAAAGGACTTCCTGTGGCGTTCAGTGGTGCATCTTGGTGGTATTAGTCTATTACTGAAGGTGCTCCTGTACAAGGCCAGCACATGATGGAGAGGGTGAGAGTCATTGTCCATGATACTCTGCAGCTTGCACAGCATCCTCCTCTCTGACACCACCACCAAAGAATCAAGCTCCACCCCAAGACAGAGCCAGCCTTCCTGATGATTTTGTTGATTCTATTGGTGTTGCATGACCTCACCCTGCTGCCCCAGCACACGACAGCAAGAAGATGAAGAAGATGGCACTGGCTACCACAGACTGGTAGAACATCCGCAGCATGACACTGCAGACATTGAATGACCGGAGCCTCCGCAGGAAGTAGAGTCGGCTCTGGCCCTTCTTGTACACAGCCTCTGTGTTCTTGGCCCAGTCTGTTGTCCAGGTGAACTCCCAAGATATTTGTAGTCCTGAACAGTGTCCACAGCCACCCCCTGGATGGAAATAGGTGTGGGGGGTGTTTTCCGCCTGCTGAAGTCCACCACCAGCTCCTTCGTCTTGTGAGTGTTAAGCTGCAGGTGGTTTAGCCCACACCACTCAACGAAGGAGTCCACGACGCCCCTGTACTCCGCATCTCTCCCCTCACTGATGCAGCCAACAATCGCAGAGTCATCGGAGAACTTCTGTAGGTGACAGGACTCTGAGATGTACTTGAAGTCTGAGGTGTACAGGGTGAAAAGAAATGGTGACAGAACCGTTCCCTGCAGGGCCCCCATGTTGCTCACCACAGTGTCAGACACACAGCCCTGCAGTCTAATGTACTGTGGCTGACCAGTCAAATAGTCCACAATCCAGGACACCAGAGGAGCGTCCACCTGCATCGCCGTCAGCTTACTCCCAAGTAGTGCAGGCCGGATGATGTTGAACGCACTGGAGAAATCAAAGAACATGACTCTCACAGTACTCCTCGGTCTGTCCAAGTGAGCATAGGTACGGTGGAGCAGGAAGATGATGGCGTCTTCTACCCCTAGATCTGGCTGGTAGGCAAACTGAAGGGGGTCCAGTGATGTTTTAACCAGGGGCCGGAGGTGTGACAGGACCAGCCTCTCCAGGGACTTCATCAGATGGGAAGTCAGCGCCACCGGTCTGTAGTCGTTGGAGGCACTGGGGCGCGCCTTCTTCGGTACAGGAACCAGGCAGGATGTCTTCCACAGCACAGGGACCCTCTCCAGACTCAGGCTCAGGTTAAAGATGTACTGCAGGATTCCACTCAGTTGGGCAGCACGTGTTTCATGATTGGATGCCTGGCCACCCCACCTGATAGCTACCAGCTCAATTATTCTATTTAAACTGTTATGCTACCACTATGTCTGCCCATTATGGCACCCATTGCACTCCTAACTGTCCCTGGAGGGAGGGATCCCTCTTTCTGTGTTCCTTCTCAAAGTTTGTTCCCTCTGGGTTTGTGCAGCCTTTCAGAGCGCTTAGGGTTAGCGGGGTTATATAGTGTGACATGTGAAGCCCTCTGAGACTAACTGTGATTGTGTGTGTGTGTGTGTGTGTGTGTGTGTGTGTGCTTGTTGAGAAGGGATTCGCTGTGCTTTATGTTTTTCTGTCGGTTGTAATTAATTTGATCTGTGTACATTTGATCTTATCCTTACTCAGTTCTGTAGCTTTCAAAATGTAAACTCAGATATATGTGAGGGCAACGCTTGCCTAATTATTTTCCCTTAGCAGATAAATATCTAAATCACAAAGATATTGTATTTGTTCTGTGATGACAGCAAGTAAATCCATTTCACTGAACCTACTGTACATAATCGTATGATAACACGTTTCTCCGTTGTGAGCTGTCATAGTATGAAACACATTTCATTAAAAAGAATCCTATTTTTTGTTTTGGTGATCGTCTTGTCATTTACGACAGCTGTACATTGAAATGTCTACTTTTTATGCTGATTTCAATTGACTAAATTAATGCAAAATGTGCATGCACTCAAACAGACAGAGATGCAGTATTCTGCTCTATTGACAGAAACATTTCAACAGAACAGAATAGCTCATCTACACCAGGCGCAAAGCCAGTAATGTCCCTAGGCGGTACTGGCCCACCCACATTACTCACTGGCCCAGCCAGCCAAGTTTGATCAAAATACATTTTGTAAAAAAAAACATACATCAAAATGTATGTAAGAAAAATTAATAAATATAAACTTTGTTGTGTGTGTTTAATTTGTCTTCTGATTAAAACGGAACGGAAGTTTTAGGAAGCCCCTGTAACCCCGTGTGATCACTATCACATCTCGGTTGAGGATGCTGAATTAACAATATTCACTGAGCTACTGCGTTGGAAAATAGATCTGAATTTCCATCCCTCATGTAAGTATCGGACGTTTGTGCTCCTGACATTTTTCCAAACCTCAACAAACTACTGAGTCATCATCACCCTTCCCATGACTTCTTGTAGTGTTGAATGTTGTCCACTGCAGGTCAGATTAAAACGGACCTCAGAGCATCCATGAGTACGACCCGTCTCAACAACCTGGCCCTCTCCTTTGAAAAGGAACTCTGCGACTCTTTGGACTATGATGAGATAATCTCTCTCTTATTCAATGCTAAACCCAGGCTTTGCACCTTGTTTTGTAGGCCATGAAAACAATTACCTGACATGTTATACCTGACAAACTGGACCGTAAACTCACTGGGTCTGGGTAACGCCTCCTGGCCACTGGATTTGGTAATATATGCCACAGATGGTCAAGACAGGGAACAAAAGCTCATCTACACTGATATTAAAAAGGGCTGCTGTCTGATCCAAAGACTGTATTACGTTTTCCACACATAATTGTCAGTCATGTCTCAGTAGCGCCCCGGTGACCGGAGAGCCATGTGGTTCCCCTGGACTAGTTAGTTAGTTAGTAACTAACTAGTTAGTTAGATAGTCCAGGGGAACCGCACTGCTTTCCGGTCACTGGGGCGCTATCTGACTTCCCTCTGTGGATGGTCAAATGAGCAAATCTGATGTGTTTTTAATCCCATTCAGAGGAAGCTACAATGGTTAGCAAACCAACCTAGCTGACTAGCTGAAAGCCCTCATCGGCTAACTAGCTTTCACATGAAAAATCCCTAATCCTGTATACTGTATACAAGTAAAGAGGATTGAGTCAACTTTATTTCTGCGCCTGGGTCATTCAAGCCTTCTGTACTGAATTGTTTAGCTATCTGTCAATTCGTGCAGGCATGCACACAAGGAAATTATTGAGAATAGTGTCCGTGTGTCCAAGAGAGGTCCTCAGTGATGCACCCCGAGGAATTTGAAGCTGCTGACCCTTCCAACCTCAGCATCACCAGTGTGGATGGGGAAGTCTAACTGATGTTGAGGTTATTGTCCTGGCACCAGCTGGTTAGTGTCTTCACCTCCTCATCGTTGTCCATGATGAGGCCCAGGATGGTTGTGTCGTCAGCATAGTAACAATGATATTGGAGTCATTAGTGAACAGTGAGTACAGGAGGGAGCTGAGCACAGGAGGAGATGTAACTTCTCACCACCGGAGGCCAAGTCCAATATCCAGCTGAAGATGAAGCTCTCCAGACCAAGATCAATGAGCTTAGAGCTGAGTTTCGTGGGAATGACGGAGTTGAATGTGGAGCTGTAATCGATGAGAGCATTCTTACAGATGTATTTATTTTGTCCAGGTGGCTGAGTGCAGTGTGTGCTGCCAAGGCAATGTCTCTGTGGCCCTGGTTGGTCTGCTAATTGAAGATGGTCCAAGGTGTCAGGATGGGAGGAGCAGATGTGGGACTAGTCGCTCGAAACACTTCATGATGACTGAAGTCAATGCTACAAGGCAGCAGTCATTTAAACAGTAGGCCACTGGTTTCTTAGGGACAGGAACAATGGTGGATGCCATTGGTCCACCACCAAGGGTTGGGGTCACCGAGCGACTCAGGGAGAGGTTCAAGATGTTGGTAAATACCTCTGTAAGTTGGTCAGCACATGCCCTGAGAGCCTGGGATACCGTCCGGCCCTGGTGCTTTGAAGGGGTTTACCACGGGGCAGCCTCCCCGCCCGCATGTGGACTCATGGTGGTAGTCCACATCTTTTCCACTTCTTGTCCACGCTGACCCTTGTTGTTGTTTACAAAATAAAGAATGTGGAATATCTTTATTTTTTATTTGGACAAATGAAAGAATTGGTAACATCATGGACTTTTGTTTAGAAATATTAAAGATTGATGTATGTGCAGCAGACACTCAATTAAATTCCCTTTGCTTATCTGTAGATGATCAATAGACATTTATTGAAAACTCTACTAAGAATGTTTCACTTTACTTGGATAGTCCAAATTATAGTTTGTTGATATGCAACTGATAGACTATAGACAGGCATTGTTAACTGTCACCATGCTGCTTTTTATATTGGTGATAATCATGTGATACTTATTTGAATACCTTACAACACTCAGTAGACATTTATTTGAAATATTATGGACATTCTATTGAGTAAAACCTGTTTCCCCCTCGGGTGCAACTTACTGTCTGTTTTAGTTTGTCCAAATAAATATTCTACACGGCCCTTGTTTTTGCCGAGGCAAGCCTACGACTATTAACACAGCGCTCTCTCCCTCTCTACATCATTAGCAGGTCTTTGGATGGAGGGGGTGAGGCTCCGTCTTTGACACAAACTTGAACTTGAAACTTGAGTGAATACAAATATACAGATTCAGTGCCTGTTTAGCGTTTTAGTGCTGACGTAGAGGTGTTAGCATAGCATAGCATTAGGAGAAACTATGCCTTCTATGAACTCTGAGGACTATGTTGCTCTCACTGGCATTCGATTTGTGTTGAGCTTGTCACCTTGACTGTGTCTTCTGTTGTGCTGCAGTTTGCTTATTATCATTATGTTCATTGTTTTGTTTTGTTGTTTATTGTGTTGATTGTTTGCTCTTTGTATTCTTTGAACGTGTTCAGCACTTTGGCCAACTGCGGTTGTTTTTAAATGTGCTATACAAATAAAGTTTGATTTGATTTCAAAGAAAAGTCAAAGTGAGGTGAAACTGCTGAAAATATGCAGATTTGATAGCACTTACCAAATCTCACCAGACACAAAGTTAAATCTTACAAATGAGATATGTAACATGATATTCACCTCAAACATGTCTGAAGATGGATAGTTGCACCTGACATCCATATTTGGATATGTTCTTGATAACCTTATTGAGTGTCAACTTACACAATGTTGACATGTCAAGTGAGTGTCAACTGACACTAAACTGAGACAATGTTGATACTCGCTGATACTCAACTGATACTAAATGTGTACCAAATTGATACTAAGCTGATACTAAGGCCTCATTGTTTGGTACGTAAAAATAAAAAATAAAAAAAAATATATATATACAGTATATAATATGTCCAGCTTCCCAACAAGCATTCATAATATTCCACCGCTCACCAATTGCACTTCAACTTGATTATCTCTATTGAAATGCCTCCTCAGTGATGAATGTGATCCACAAACTCACATTGTGGCTCTTGAATATTTAGGTTAATGCAAAAACACAAATAAATGCAAGTTGAACGCTAGTTAGTGAGTAACATGCTAACAACACTACACTCACTGGTGCAACCTAATCATGTAATCACATTGAGTGATGCTGTGCCCTTGCATGGCATTGCATGGAAACATCGCATATGTAATGCTCAATAGCAAGCAACCCGGCCTGTGATGGATGCCATAGCTAACATACGCCACTATAATGATCAAGATAGGCCGTGTGTTGAACTCCAATGATATGGTTTGATTAATACCACAGCTGCCCTGTAATGTATTACACCCCGATAAGGATATGAGCTATACCTACCCTAACAAACTCGCAATTTGTTTTTTTCTGATCCGGACATGGACAATGATAAATGTTACGGCTAACATCGGCCACTCCAGTGACAAGAGGGAGGACTATACTGCAGGGACCCCAGCCAAGAGGGACGGTATGGGTGGAAGGAGGAGATGGTGGAGATCTGGGCGAAGGTAGAAGGTGACATGATAAATGGCTACACAAGCCAGTAGAGAGATGGGAAATATTTCTATTTTATATGACAGTAGGCCTATATATGTTATTTTAAACACATATACAAAGACAGTTAGACAGTTAATGATGTTGTTTTAAAGACACGATGTATACATATATATATATATATACTTATAATCATGCACATTGCATGCAACCTCAAACTCATTTTGAATTTGTCGGTCTTATGTAATATTCTATTTATCTTATCTCCGTCACTTGGTCCAGCCCATGTGCTTTATCTTCAGATGCCTTTGCATGGCCTTCTGTAGTTTAACACGACGGCCTGACATATTGGACTCATTAAAATCATAGCTCTTCCCTCAGCTGAGAGATGTGCTTCAGAAAGAGAGAAGGAAACAATGGATGACTATATATAAGAAGACTTTACCTCTAGCTCTTCCCCTTCCTACTGCTCCATTGTGTTGTTGTATCCCTCATCTAGTTCCTCTACAGTTCTCCTCATCTATGCCTGTACTCTCTCCATTTATTGAATAAGCACTGGTTGGCTTTTTTTTTCATTTGCTCTCTTTGTAACAGTTGTCATCTGTCAGACAATACTGCTCTCAAGAAGTGGTAAAGTAAAACTAGGTGTACAGGT
>OMNS01081374.1:0-15251 GCA_900303225.1 Laemonema laureysi
TGGGAAACAATTAGGGGGGGGTTTGTATTGACATCCTCCTTGAATGTACTGTAGCTCAATAGATCCCCCACAGACCTTTTGGTCTGTGTGCCCTTCCACCCAGGTTTCACACCTCACCTTCTGCCCAACTTAGAGAGGGTGTAGACTGTCTGTGATTGGTGTTTCCAAATTACTGTAACCCAATGGGAAACACGGGGGCTGCACGTTTTGCATTGTAACAAGATAGTCAACAGGTATTGATTGGAGGACCCCGGATAGCCCCGCCCTTGTCATAAGGTTATAATAGTGTTGTACCTGAGTAATCAGGCACCTTTTCTTACCACCCTTGTACCCTTTCCTACCCCCTGGACCCTTGGACCTTTTTACCCTTTTACCCTTTTACCCTTTTACCCTTTTACCCTTTTACCCTTTAGCCCTTTTACCCTGACCCCTCCCTTACCTGTTCTGAAGCTGAGCCACGTTTGTAGTATTATCGGGTCAGGAATTCAAGCTAAGTAACGCGGTCAGTTTATTGAGTATATTGTATGGTGGTATACTGCGCCGCCGTTCGTAACGAAATACGAAACTGCGTTATTGTCTGTGATATTCCTGCTGGAGCCCGCAAATAAATACTTTGAACGTTGCGCCCTGACTCGGTCTGTTTGGAGCTGAAGGACGTGGAAACTGTACCGTGATTAGAATCTGTTTAGAATCTTCTTCAACAGGTGTTCAATGGGGTTGAGGTCAGAGCTCTGTGTGAGCCAGTCAAGTTCTTCCACACCAAACTCATCCACCCATGCCTTTATGGACCTTGCTTTGTGCACTGGGGCACAGTCATGCTGGAACCGCAAAGGGCCTTCCCCAAGCTGTTTCCACAAAGTTAGAAGCATATAATTGTCCAAAATGACTTGATTTCCCTTCAATGGAACTAAGGGGCCTAGGCCAACCCCAGAAAAACAACCCCATAGCATTATCCCTCCTCCACCAAACTTGGCATAATGGCAGCTAACGTTCTCCTGGCATTTGCCAAACCCAGACTCGTCCATCAGACTGCCAGATAGAGAAGCGTGATTCGTCACTCCACAGAACACGTTTCCACTTCTCCAGAGTCCAATGGTGGTGTGCTTTACACCATGATGCTTGATTTTATACACTTGTGGCAATGGGACTGAATGAAACACCTGAATTCAATGATTAAGAGGAGTGTCCCAATACTTTTGTCCATATAGTGTATATAAAAATAATAAATACATTTAGTACAGGTAACTCAGTAGCTTGGACGTAGCTTGGAGTTGGATACATCATCAACCACCAAAACTCCTTCCTATATAAAATCTGTTCTGTGTTGAAGCTAAACCGGCTCAAAATGAGATGATATGTGATATGTGATGATATGTGGAGATCACTTTATTTAACATAAAAAAGTGCTTCCATGTTAATTCCTATCTCCAAAATCTGAAAGTGCATTGTTGTGACGTTACAGCGATAAACTTTGCTCTTTTAGATTGAGGAGTACTCAGAGGCTATGCAAAAGTAGTTTTTTGACACATACTGTTTTAACCCATAATTGATAGAAATGTACTTTTAGAGTGAATTATTTCTTTAACTTGGCGCTTTCATGCCCACTGAAAAAAAATAGTGAATAGCATCGTAGGATGCATCTAGGTCTCTCACTCGGAGGCCCCTCAACACCTTAGCTAGGCAGAGCCATGGGTGGGATGAGATCGCAAAAACAGCACCATTCAGAAATTCTACTTACATCAGTGTTTCCCAAACACACATTCTTTGAAAGCTCAAAATGTGGCCATCTCCTCCATGTATTACAAATTATTGTGTCAAATATTGTGTCAAATAACCCATGGTAAGATGTTACATGATGCAGGGAGTCCAGCTAGGAGTGAGTTGCAGTAGTTGAGGCGCCTGGACAAAGAGCTGTGCTGCTTCCCTTGTGAGGAAGGGCCAGATCCTGCGGATGTTAGCGGTGCAGCACAGCTGATTGTCCACTACCATGCAAGGTTCCTCGTGCTCGGTGAAGGAGATACTGTAGTGTCCTCGACAGTGACCAGTAAGTCCATGTGAGGGCAGTCTTTCCCCGGCACGAAGAGGAGCTCAGTCTTGTCAAGGTTAGGGTTAGGGTTAGGCTTCAGGTGATGTGCAGTCGTCCAAGTGCTGATCTCTGCCAGACATTCTGAGATGCGTGTTGCAATCAGGGTGTCCGAAGAGGGGAAAGAGAGGAATAGTTGAGTGTAGGAATGACGGGTTACACCAAAGCGTTACCTCAGCTTTATAGCACAAGCAATCAGCCCTGATGGACAAGGCGTGGAGCTCACTCACACATGGAAGGCTAGATGGAAGGCAGTTTTAAAAAATAGCCATTTCAAATCCACCTGTCAAAGAGGTTCAAATGGGGGCTGGGACAGAATCCCCAGCACCAGTGTTAGGTACGGCTCTCATCTGTGGTGGCCTCAATCTCTGAATTCCCTTCAGGAGACAATCAATTAAGGACATGTGACCCAATTGCCTTGTTATCCACCTTGATGTGACCCACCGAGATGGCAGCCAGATACACTCAAGCCTTAACTGCAAGAATGTCAATAGAACCGATATCGCACATTGGTCTGGTACTTCCCCGTGTGATTTGCAAAAGCTTCCACCGATTGATCTATTGGATGGTGCTTTAGCGTTTAGTATGGCCTCGACTACTGCTGGATCAGACAGAACAGGCTGGGCAACACCCAGAGCTGTAACCGACTGGGGTTCAGGTGTCAGATATGTCATCCCAGGAGATTTAGTCTCTCTGGGAGGTGCCATGGACTCGCATTGAGAAGTCTGTGGAGTAAGGGAAACCACACTCTCCCTCCCTCCTAGTTGGGGACTACAAACAGCAGTATGTGGTTTGCCCAGAGCACCCTATGAAGTGTGGGCAGGATCAATGGGACCGGGGGGAATGCATAAAAGATGATCCAGCATGTCCTGGCCCAGTGGGCTTGTCCAATCCATCAATGAGAACCATAGGGGGCAATGGGTTGAGGACTCAAAGGCCTGCCGTACCTGCACCAGATCACTTCTACCACCTGCGGATTTAATCTCCACTCCCCAGGGGGAGGGGTTTGACTGCTCTTCCATGGACACAGAGGAATATGATATAGGGATGTTACCCTCACAAGCCTGTTCTTTGCCATCTGGGGTCCAACCCCATTCCATCCCGTTCTGAAAGCGGCATACAAACAGGAGGCCCAAAAATACCACTGCTGCCACTGGTGTGAGCATGCCCAGTGGTCGCAGGAATATCCTGTACACCAAGTTGTCCAGAAACTTGTCCGGAAACTAGAGCGGAGAAGGAGAATGTATTCCACACGGCATAGGGAATGGATTGCAGTCATTAGCTGGGAATCCAGCACAATAACAGATTAACGGTGCCCTCTGGCTGGGTGTTGGATAGCTCATCTTGAAGTTGACCGTGAGGCCAAGACGTGTAACGTGTCAGACTAGGCCAGATGTCTCTGCAGAATCTTAGAGGCCAGCATCAGAACTGTATATTGAAACCCTGGGAATAGTCGTAACTACCCAGGGGCCCTGGAGGAGGCAAGCACTTGGGTCCTTGGTGTTGCAAAAGATGGCTCAGTTGGGGTGGGAGGACGAAATAACCATTCAGATGAACACAATATCTTCTGTTGGCCACCAGGGTGAGCTGGTGATTAAAAGCAGACATTTGTAGGTTTCTGTCTCACTGGAGGTTCTTACATATTTGTAAGAACCTCATCTGTCTGCCAAGCTCCCTTGACATGTATACAAAAGCCTGTAGCTCTGCAGTTTGTTATTATGATAAACAAATCTACTTACCTTTAGCGGACATCAAGCAATGACTGGGGTGTTCCATGTAGTGTACTAATTGATTGTAATAAGACACTGATTTGCCACAATCTCTACCAAACACAAAACAAAAACATGATAAATAGCTTCCCCCCAATGGTGAGATAATTTGCCAGTGGGAAAATTCTTAAGGATGAGAAAACCTTTAAATGTTGGCGTGGTTGAAACCAGGGCAGCCCACTATAAAATAGCTTGCATTCAAATTCAAACAACAACAAAAAACTGTACATATATTTTTCAATCAGACAACTTTATGGCTTTTCACTTTGTGTAATTGTTCCATTGCTTCCAACAGTCACAGGGGAGTGTATATGTGTGGCGTGTGTTAGGCGGTACAATAGTCATTACCACATACACTGTCCAATTATGACACCAACACACATAGAAACATCATCATCCACCCTTTGTGCCCTCCCCATCTACCTGGAAGACGACAAGGGCAAACGGGTGTCCCAGGTGCTGGTGGGAGGACAGCAGAACCTGGCGGTTGTCCCCATTCAGGTCCACACTAGAGAGCAGGTGCAGCTTGGAATCCACCCAGTAGAGACGGTGGTTAGACAGGTCTGACAGAGGGGGAGAGAGAGACAGAGAGACAGAGAGAGAGATGCAAAGGGAGAGAATGGAGAGTTTAGGGGGGAGAAAGAGGTGTAGAGAGAGAGAAAGTGAGAGAGGTAGATAGAGGGTGGGGGGTAGAGGGAGAGTTCATTCAGGCTCCAAAAGTCACATGAATGCAATGGGCCACTCGTTACAAAGTCCTTCTTGTGTGACGTGACAGCAGAGGCCTGCATGACTAAATGCCAACTGTGATCACTACGTTAGCAGGATGACTTATCTGCTGATGCGCCCTTGAGCAAGTCAATTAGCCTCACTAAGCTAATTTCAATATGAGTAGCAGACCACTACCACAGTAGATCACAGGCATTGTATGTGAAGAAACCAGGAGACCAAACACAAGATAACAGCTCCTCGCTGCTGCCATCAGCTGTTCAGAATGGGCATGTGGTTAAAATCAATGTCAAGAACTTGTTTTTATCCAAATACATATACAGATAATATTGATGGTCAAACATGTAAAGATACAGATAGTAGCGTCACGGCACATCCCTAATACACACACACACACACACACACACACATCTACAGAATATCTAGCCACAGTGCATGATCTACCCAGTGCGATTCCATTGGGCCATTCGATGCGTTCCGAGACGAGGACTTGGCGATCAACTCCGTTCATTCCAGCCTTCTCTATCTTGGCCTGGTCCCCCCAGTCTGACCAGTACATGAAGCTAGAAGGGACAGAGGAAAGGGAAAGGAACATCTTTGTTTTTGAGATCGCTCACAACCAAAAAAGTGCAATGTGTTATCTAACCTAAAAAACGTTTTCACATCTCTCTCTCTCTTATATTGTTATTTGGAGTATTTTTCATCTGTCCTATAATGTGGCTGAGCTTCATTTGCATACGTTTCATCCTCTAATGTCCCTTTGCAATGTTGCAGAAAGAAGCCCAACTGGGATGTAAACACAAGCAGAAATTAGACAAAGACAGTGAGAGAGACAGACAGAGATTATCATTATTATTATTTTGTATGTTATATTTAGTATCTTACCTATATAACATTTTGTGCTTTGGCAATGCAAATGTACATTTTCCATACCAATGAAGCCCTTTGATTCTTGAATCAGAGAGAGAGCTTGGGTCCAACAGTATCTGAGTTTCTGAAAATGGTGTTTGCAAATCTCTGACATGGCCGAGCCAGGCCACTCACATTACGGCGATGGTGCCTATTGACAGTGTTTCGGACTCTCATACTCAACTTTTTGACCGTTATGAGTACCACAACCAGGTACTTGTGCACTGCATTTTACTATAATTGTCAGTGTGAACACACTTCGAAATCGCAAGTGTAAGTCGGGCAGTATGCAAATTCAGACACAGCATGAGACTCTGACAAAGGCAAAACTGAGTTTATTAGCTGACATTGTGATGTATATTAATTCATATTACTTTGACTTGCCATTTTCCTAACAAGATAGGTGTGTAGTGGATACATCCCTGTGATATGTTGGTTATTTTAATATTTTTAGATCCTGTTGTCCATCACCTTTGGTGTTCCATTTAACACATGTAACACCTAATGCTTATCATTTTCCCAAGGTCAATACTTTTTGCGGCCTATGACTATGTACTGATATTCAGTACCACTCCCTCTCATGTGATATTGCAAAAATATCCCATTGTAATAGTTGAGTGTTAGTTAATGTATATACTTATAGGGGATGAAGCGACTTCATTGGAATCGATCAGCAGTTATCATGATCCAAAGTGTTTAACAGTCCCATGCATTCCCATGTCATTCCTCCTTTCCATCTCTCCCTGTGCCGTCTCACCCATGACGCGGGTCCACGGCGATGGCCCTGGGCTCGCTCAGCTCCGTGGAGACCAGCACCTTCCTTTTCCTGCCATCCACCGTGGCAACAGAGATGCTCTTATTTCCTGAGTCGGTCCAGTATATGTTCTTGTGCACCCAGTCAACGGCCAGCCCCTCGGGGGAGTGCAAGGCAGAGTCGATCAGCGTCACCTGCTGGGACGAGTCACTGGCCTTGTTGATGTAGGCGCTGTGGGGAGTAGAAAAAAGGTAAGTCATTGTCCATGAATTGAACGACAAACATTTTTTGGTTGTAGTGTCGACAAACGTGTAGGAGCCATAACAAATTCCAGTGAAAGTTTCATGTTTCTAGCATTTAGATGTCTCTCTGTTTTGCCATAAACATCTTGTCATGTCTGATGGAACACCATTTACCTGAATTTCTATCAATCACTGCAACAACAGATGAAACATATTGAGAGAAGAAGAGCATAGTGAGGGAGGGACAGAATAACTTACATTTCCAACAAGGAAACCTATCAAAGAGGAAATAACTCGTTGGCTGGAGGAGTTTGGGAAAGTCAAATTATCAACATGTCACAAGTGTTTGGGACGCCACTAACACGATTGTCTTTACAAACATGTTTTTTGAGTTTCTTTCTTACTCACATTTACAATAAATATGAGTGACTGAAAACTGGAATCAGACAATATAGGAAAGAATAAACACTTTTACAACTTGTGAAAGACAAGAGGTTGAGGTTGAGTGGGGGGTGGTTGAGGAATATGAATAGCTTGGTTGGAAGGAGAAAGTTGAAAAACTGGTCAAATAAAAAAGATGCTTCAGTGGAGTGGACTCAGGGCTGGTGTTGGACATTGAGAAGACCCAGATACAATATCCACCAAAAGAGATTAAGTGGGATATCACAAGAGGGGTATCAGACAAGGTACTGCAACACTAGCTTATTTATGCATAACACAGATCTTGAACAAGATCAGAACAAACATGTATATGCTGGTACAAATTAAGCCATTTTGAAAATTGTGAAAGGGTGATATAAAATAAGATAAGATAAGATAATCCTTTATTCGTCCCACAATGGGGACAAAACAGCAGCAAGTGGATATTAAACAATAAGGGCCTATAAAAAATAAGAACTAATGAAAAAAATACGAACCAATACAATGTACAACATTATAGTGGAAAGTGAAAATAGTACAAACAAACATATAACAAACAATATATAAATATATGTAAAATTAAAGAATATATAAGTTTAAGACATGATGGCATGATTTTAAAATATTATATTGCACATGGAGATATTGCACATTGTGACCTTTGTATGTTACTTGGAGCAGTGGTCATTATAGAGTCTCACTGTTGCAGGAAGGAAAGACCTGCGGTATCTCTCCGTGTGACACCGTGGATGAAGCAGCCTGTCACTGAACGAGCTGCCCAGAGATGTTAAAGTCTCCTGTAGTGGGTGGGACATGTTGTCCAACAGAGATGACAGCTTGACCGTCATCCTCCTGTCACCCACCACTAGGGTTGGGTATCGTTTGAATTTTATTGATTCCGGTTCCGGTTCTGGTTCTGCCTATCGATTCCGGTTCTTATCGATTCTGAGTTTCGATTCCAATATGGTAAAAAAAAAAGGTCAAATGTTTAGATAACAAAAATATCTTTATTCTTTTAACCGTTACTGATCATTAACAAAGTAAATACAGACAATAAAAACGTATGATTCACAGACAGCATTAAAAAAATCTTAATAAATAATAAATAATAGATAAGGATTAATCTAGAGCAGTTAATTAAACTAAGGTAGACAAAAGGAAACCCACTCTCACAGTCACAACTCCTCTCAGACATGCTCAATGACTTAAACCACGTAAATTAGTAGTACCTGAGATAGAGGCAACGTTGAAACTTTTTGTCTGGAAAATACCGGTTTAAATTAACCAAACAACACTGTCATATTTGTGGATAATTAGTAGGAGTAGTTGGAGGTGCTTGCGAGGTGCTCTTGCTGGCTGACACACTCGGAGACCGCAACACATCAAACACGGTACATTCTTTCAAATCGATGCCATGCTGCCTTAAATGTCTGGTCAGATATGAGGTGCAACCTGCCTTGCAGCTAATACATTTCCCACATTTACTGCACTTAGCCTTATCGTCGCTTTCTTTTACAAAGTGAAGCCACACTTTTGACCGTTTACCGCGGTCCATCTTTCACATTGCTGACATTAGCAAAGATAACATGCATGCTAACCACTAGCTGTATCAAAACAAATGGACACGTTGCGTTGTTGCGTTGATGACCTGTAGACAGGTCCTGGCAGATAAAACATTTTTAAAAATAACGTCCTGGCAGGTAGCCGCCACGTCCTTGCAGACATATAGACTTGCAATAATAAAGATTTATATCTCTTTTAGAGACAACATGCGGGTGCAGCACTAGGATGCCCTGCCCATCTTACCTGCAGCAGATGTCACACACACACACACACACACACACACACAGGAGAAAGGACTGGAGAAAGGAGGAGAAATTGTATGTATACTGTATGATTATATGTATGCATATAATGTGTGTGTGTGTGTGTGTGTAAATGGTAAATAAACTGTGCACTTATATAGTGCCTTTCTCGTCTTTTCGACAACTCAAAGCGCTTTACACAACAAGTCATCATTCACCCATTCACACACATTCATACAGTGATGGCAGGGGCTGCCGTACAAGGTGCCAACCTGGTCATCAGGAGCTAATCTAACCATGCATACACATTCACACACCGATGGAACAGCCATCGGAGGCAATTTTCGGGTGCAGTGTCTTGCCCAAGGACACTTCGACATTGCGGACTGGAGGAGCCAGGAATCAAACCCCAATCTTCCGATTAGTGTACGACCCGCTCTACCTCCTGAGCCACAGTCGCTGTGTATGTGTGTGTGTGTGTGTGTGTGTGTGTGTGTGTGAAGGACAAACAGGGAACACCTTCTGCTGTTAAGACAGATGGGACAAACAGACTTTCCAGGAGAGTCCCACAAGCAGACAGTGGAGCAGATGGAACAGACCAACGGATGGATGAAGAGACAGACAGACAGAGGTTAGACAGATTGCTAGACAGACAGCTACAGGTTAGACAGACTGATAGATAGACAGCTACAGGTTAGACAGACTGATATATAGAGAGCTACAGGTTAGACAGACTGGTAGACAGACAGCTACAGGTTAGACAGACTGATAGATAGACAGCTACAGGTTAGACAGAAGAACAGATGAGACAGATTGATAGACAGCTACAGACTAGATGGAAGAATGGATAGACATAGAAAGCTTTAGATGCAACACAGACTGAGACAGACAAAGCACGTGCTGGTACCTGTAGATCTTGCGGTGGTACAGGTCACACCAGAACATCTTGTTGGTTGCGACGTCCACATCCAGGGCAACTGCGTTCTTCAGAGTGGGAACCACCTGCGTGTACTCATTCTTCAGAAGGTCGATGCGACGGATCTCGTGGCGGTTGGTGAACATCAGGTACGGGCTCTTTCCTGCCGAGTGAGAAGCAGGGTGATGCTCACGTTTCGTATCCTGTTGTGTTATATACATGTTCAACATTGGTCACGCTTCATATTTGGTTATAGTACATATAACGGAATATAAAGCGATCATATAGTTGCAGGTGTGTTGAAATGTCAACAGCTGCTGAAATCAAATCTGAAATCGGCAAAACTGTCACAAAGTTTGGTTTAAGATTAGGACTCCACAGTCCTACAGAGACTTGAATGTTGAGTGTAAAATCAGATGATACATTTATTGTTCAATTATTGTCAATGTACTACATTGTACAACATGAGTAATGAATCCCTAAATCATTACCAATCATGACTAATAAAAATGAAGATCCTCTGCAACTGAATCCTTATATAAACATCACTATTGGATTGAGTGATAACATCTTCGTCTGAACTATTTGTGTTTTTACAAAATGCCTTTTTTTATGATGTTGACATGAATAATCCATGTGAGAAAATGAAAGGGGTATCAGTCCCACACAGCAGCTGGTGTGCTGCTTCTTGTTATTTTCCAAAAAGCATATTCTTCTCTTGGTTGGCTTTTCTCACACCACACAAGGGCAACAAAATATGGAATGAAGAATAACTTTGACACAACTCATACTAGTTATAAAGGAGAGCCTTCTTCAGTTTGACAATGTGTGGTACAGCTGTGAAACGCAAAGCGCAGGTGCTCCACGTGACCACAGCTGCCGTCTTTCCCAGGTACATGTTAGGGTTTTACCCTAAGCACCGCTTTGCAGCAGGTTAAGATTAAGAATGTCCCATGCAATGGAATATTTATTCCTAAAACACCTAAGTGGGTAATTGTAACATGGTTGAAATGAGGTCAAGTTACACCGAAGAAGAAATTAAACAACGCAGAAGATAAATACGCCCACTTGACTGTAGGTGTCCTCCTTTTCCTCTCGTCGAGTGGGCTGCACTCTAATGCTGTTGGAAGGAAATGAGGACCTGGGTTTGAGTCCCGTGGTGGCAGACTCAGGAGGTAGCAACATGAAGGACTTTGCCAGCATCAGGGCCAGCCTGCCTATCGGCAACATAACCACACAGACACACACAGTGCATATTTATGTGTCCTTGCATACAAACAACTCCAAAATAAATGCATTGATGCACCTGTTGATTTATGTCATGAATGTGATGAATGTCTGAATCCCAAGTCTGTTAATCCAGTTAGCATGGTGACAAACACACAAGTACACTAAAATGCAACACCCAAATATTCTAAATGGCAACCTACATTTCCTTGTTTTGATGGAACTAGTGAAAACTAATGTGATTTTCTTCTTTACTACAATTACTACAAGTCTTTGTTGTAATGTGTTTCAATCTAGGGGGCATGGTCCATCTAAAAGCGCAAGTAAAGGACTAGATAGTAGGGCTGGCCCCAAATATTCAAATAACCGGATTATCCTACCCTGACCATAGCATTAGAACATTGTTTACATTTGTTAATGGTTTTAATAATGAACGTATTTTAGCAGCTTTTTCAATGTTTAAACGAGGGCAAACAATACAAAAAAGCTCAACCTACTAATAATAACATATAACAACATAATAGTAACTGCATAATAATTGCATTGGCAATTTAATAAACATGATAGGTAGAAAAATGTTTTCCTTTTCTGGCCATCCGGCATCCAAAATAGCGCCTTTGTGTTTTCTCTTCGCCTGCTTGTGAATAGCGCTAGTGCTGCTGTGCAATTTCAGCAAAACCTTGCACAACGTTCAAACTACTTTTTTTGTTTTGTAATAATTTGAAGTACTCTAATACTCTAATGGAAGCCGTGTGTTTTTGAAAACTTTCACACTGAAGCTCTGCCTTAACCAAGTCGGACTTGGACCAATGAGAGGATCCAAAAGCCACTGATGTCATCCACACAGCGAATTGAACTTATTATAATTTGAAAAATTAATTAATTGAAAAGAATATTAGTTGATGAAAACACCAAAGATTCTGCTATGGTCTCTGCCGACTCAGTCTTATTAAGGAAAGCAAAGATACACACTGTGAATGCAGATATGTACTTGGTTCATGTATGCTAGATTTTTTTTAGGAACTATTTCAATATTCGCTTGGTTTCCGGCCAGCCCTAGATTTGTGCATTTGAAATCAAAATCTAAAACATGATGAAAACCGACCAACACACAGAAGAAGCAGAAAAACACTGCCTGCCAAGGTAGAACAATAGAAGGATCACAATAAATATGAGTAGAAAAAAAAAACCTTTCTTTGCCATCAATAAAGTAATTTATAATCCCTAGTTTGAGTCACCTGTAAATCTGGGTGGTAAAATAAAATTAAAAAATGTCAAGTGCTTTCTTAGATCAGTCATAGTACAGTTCCATCTCCGGCCCCAGCGGGTCTCAAACAGTGATCCGTCTCAGACACAACCAGCCCTGCCGAGCGTTGGAAGGAGGTGAAGAAGCTGAGAGGGGCACAGATGATCTGAATCTCTGCGTACCAGCTGTATCTATATAGTCATTACAGAGCCACTGTGTCTTAATAAGACAGGCTGCTACGATGATACTGCAATGAGTGGGATTGGACGATGTATGGGAGAACAGCCCTGCTGCTACATAATTCATTCACACGTTGTTCCATGGAGTGGTCAGGTGCGGTCATTGAACGTCTTACTTTTTTTTGTACACCAAAAAGGTCAGGCGATGTCAATTCAATGTCAAGGAACCAGAGGGGGGCAGTAGTGCAGCCCCCTTTTTAGGTCACAACTGACTCGACTATCCTAGACCACTCAACCCTACACATTACTATATTAGCATACACTACATTATCGTTCTCTATACTACTACAGCAAACTATTCTATACTATCACAGTATGCTATACTATAGTAAGGTATGCATAATTATGCTTTCATATTGCAATAGTTAACGCTTTTCAAGTGCAGCTTTGTCTTTGCAACTCGCCCACTCTCAACATCAAGCCAGTATTCACACTCAGTTCTACACTCTCTTTGCACATAAACACCCATCCGTCCACTGTCTTTCTTTTACTTTCTCTCTCTCTCACACGCATGCACGCAAGCATGCACGCACGCACGCACGCACACACACACACACACACACACACACACACACACACCTAATTAATCGAGATGACAGTGTCTCAGTGAGCAGCGTCACAATCGTAAATCAAAACACAAATACAATGAAAACCATTAGTGCAGCATTAGTGTAGAGCAAACTACTCTTCAGGGGGAGAGGAAGCAGGACTTATTGCATGTTCAGATGATCTCTATGGTAGCTATATACAATAAACACATAAATAATAATCATAAATATTACAGAAATACAAATATATATAATTAAGAAATATTGAAGTATGGCTGTTGGGATTCAAATCTAAACACACACACACACAGACACAGACACACACACACACACACACACACACACACACACACAGACACACGTAGCAGTAGCACCACAACACAGTGTACACTCAGAGCACATACTCTCTCGGTGTGTAAAGCGCGAAGATGTTATTTGTTGATGTTCAGCCAGTGGTACTAACAAGTATAAAAGTTGCGAGCATAAGGAACACACAAAGTGAATGGCACTCTACACGTCAGCTTCACATGCATCTCTGAACCATTTTTTAGACAGGCACTATTGTCCTGCTGTTGTATGGTCCATCTTTGTCCATCTACAAAAGGAGGTACATTGAGGAATAGAGGGCCACAAGTGACAGCCCAGTGTTCTGTGGCCTGTGGTGGGAATATTAAGGACATGGTTACTTCATCTGTCATGTGATCACAGTGGCCCAGTCAATCTGGCCAAATGATACCACTCCCTTCTCTACCTTTGTCCCTCTCCCCCTTCTCCCTATTTCTCTTTTTTAATCTCTTTTTACTTCTCTTTATCTTATCATTGGCTGCAACGTGAGACGTGAAGAACAGCACTGATGTAAGCCTCATCACTTCAATAGGCAACAGGTAAGTCTCATAGAGCTTCCATCCACCCCCAGAATCATAATGTTCTAATATGTGAAGCATCTGGCGAGGCGTTTTAGTTTATGAAAATATGGAAAATGAATTTGTGTCAGAGATGGGAAATATTGACCATTCAGTTCCTTGTTTCTTAAACATAAACTATGTTAGATTAACTGCTCTATGATCATTCAGATGAAAAGTGGGAAAGTGAACTTACATCTGTACAGATGCATACACCGTGTTGTTTTGAGGAAGGGGGAGGGCATGTTGGTATGCACAGATGGAGCCAACAGGACCAATAGGTGCCATAGAGAAAATGTTGAGCACATCGTCTTCAAATCCTCTTCTATCTCTCTACCTGCTGGAGGTTATGTTTGAGATAACAGATCAATACGGATAAAAGCACCGCCTACTGACCAATCACCATTCCTAGAACATCCCGTGGAAGACAAGAGTTTTTATATGAAAGATATAGATTCTCAGCGGAGGGAATGGCTAATTTCATCAAAACTTTGCACAATGTTCACTAAAATCACCTATTTGTTTTGTGATAAAGTACTACTCTCATATTATGGATCCATTAAATCATTAAAGATCATACTTGCACTGGTGAAAATGATTCTCTCCGTCAGTACTCTCAGTAGTGCATTTTCGCTGTTCTGCTAAATTGAATGGTGCTGCATTTGTTCAATACGCTGAAATGCATCATTCACATGTAGTTAACATTTTTATTAAGTCAAACGTGTCTACATTCTCTTTATCGATGGGGGTTTTGTCATGATCGGATGTGAATACTGTGTAATCAGACAGAACGGAGCTCTCCATCTCCACAGAGACCGGCCACTGTTTGATTTCATAGATGTATTATATTAATTACGGCTATTATATTAGCCTATATTATAGTGGATATTAGGCTAACAATAGCCTATATTTTCTGTCAAATTTAATGCAGATCCTGACATGAACGGACGCGCACATTGTCGTCATATTGTGAAAAGTTAATTTGTTTGTAGAGGCAGTCGGTAATTTAGCTGAGGCGCTGTGCCTCACCTACACAGCAAAAAGTCCAGTGTTGAATTAACTCCCAGTTGATTTCAACACTTTTTCAGGGTTTATATAGCTCCACACTCTCCAGAGTTAAATGAACACTTTCAAAATAGTTAAATATTTAACACTATGCCAGAGTTCCTTCTTTAACTCGCAAAACAGAGTTAAAGTAACACTAAGGGATTAGACAAATAACACTGCTCTGAGTTAAATTTTTACTATTTGGGTAGTGATTATTTCACTCCCTAAAGTGTTACAATTAATCAATTATTTATTTTAATTATATATATATAAAGAGAGAGAGAGAGAGATACACACACACATACATATTAATTCATAATTAATGCTCATATTAATAACAATTAATTGCACTAAACAAAATAATGATCAAAAATCACATTTATTTTTACCTTGGGCCCCTTATAGGTATAATGTACAA
>OMNS01081375.1:0-10548 GCA_900303225.1 Laemonema laureysi
AACTGTAGCGCTGACCTGGAACCAGCGTAGGAGCTGTTCCCCAGTTGCCCAGCAGTAATCATTTGACGTGTTCAGCTGACTGACCCGTACCTTCAGGTTGTCACAATTTGAATGTTAACTGCGTCTCCCAGGCAACCGATTCTCCACCCTGTCACGGAATGTTTCACAGCCTGAAGACCGAAAGTGACAGCTGCGCACTCAAGTGCTCATCCTGGTGTGTGTGTGTGTGTGTTTGATAGCTGAAGACCTGGGAGTGGCTAGACAGGTTTATGCCTGAGATTGCAAGGCTACACCAGTGAATGACAGTTTAGATAAATGCAAAGTTTGGTAGGGAGTCGTCAGGTACGGGTCTACCGAAGAGAGTTTTCTGAATGAACGCGCTAACTATACTCCATTAAAGCTCAAGACAAGCAATACCAACCGAGAGAGACAGAGACGCCCTACAACAATGGGTGAGTGTCTTGTTTTGCTTTAACCTGGTTTGTTTACTGTGCCAAAGGGTGTTTTTCAGTTGTGAACTATGTATGTATGTTGTTGTCAATTCAACCTATATACTTTGACATACATAAAAACACACGTTTTATGCGCTTTTCCTCAGGCTGTGAGGTTTTCTCGTGTATTTATTAGTTTGACCTGGTTTTCATTTTGTAACAAACAACAGCGCGTTCTCTTGCCTTTTGGTGTCTGCGTTCGCTATTGTGCTGCACTCCGGTTCTGTTTGTGTTTGGTTTTTGGTTTGTTCTGCTCTCTGCGTCTTCATATGCGCGTATAATTCCCATGTTTAATAATGTCTTAATGTCTTGATGTCAAAGCGGAGAATGCAGCCGGACAGGATTGGCAAGGTGTGGCCTTAGTACAAGTTCAACAAAAGAATGTAGGCTAGGAAAAACAAGGAAAAGCCTGTGCAATTTGCTGAAAGATTTGGTGTGATGTGACAGCAAAGACGAAGCCCTAATTACAAAATACAACAATGTTTTTGTTCTTGTTGACTCGCGCAGAAACCAAAGAGAGTTCCCTGGGATCATGTTCTGTTGGCTCATGGGAAATAGTGCGTGTACGGCAGCGATGGTTGTCATAGATGTACTGAAAACACACCCCTGACTGCACTAGGGAAGCAGAAACAGAAACAGAAAGACTTGATTTAGCGGACTCCAATGTGTTAATAACTCCTGTCCAATCAAGACACTCAATAAGAGAAGAAGAGCCTGAGGCCAAGTCCAATTTCTGAGCAAATGTACTCGTTTTCTTTTCATCTTTTGAATCATGTAAAATAGAGTAGGGCCACGAGTCACGGGAGCAGACTAATCATCTGACCTTTTTACCTGTTTTGAATGTTCCCTTCGTGCTGAGGGATGAGCATCATATGATGTAAATGCCCTGTGTTTTGAGACTCATTGTACGCACCAACTCCAATAAGCTACCAAATGATAAACCTAGCAGGCAGGTGGGTGTGGAACCAACAGGTTTACAACATTGACAGAAAAGCTCACACTTTGTCCAACTTTGTTTCTTTATTTGTTCACTCTTTATTTTTCCTCACCCATGATGTAGGAATACATTCCCAGGTTGTCACTTTTTTTTTTTAACAATCATCTTCCTCCTCCTCCTCTTCATCTTCTTCTCCCAGCCACAGTGGGCAACCCCAGAGGCCTCAGCCTCCAGGGGACCTCCACCTCAAAAGAATTGAGGCTGGTTCTACTCGGGACCCTTGGCTGTGGAAAGACTTCCTCGGCAGACACCATTCTGGGCCAGATGGCTTCCCCCTCCTCCCCCTCCTCCTTCGGCTCGTCGTCCAGGATCTGCCACCTGCGGCAGGGCGTGGCCGAGGGCCGCAAGGTGACGGTGGTGGAGGCCCCGCGCTGGTACTGGAACGGCCGGCAGGTGGAAGACAGCGTGAGGCGGGAGAGCCGGCGGGCGCTGCAGCTGACCGAGCCGGGACCCCACGCCTTCCTGCTGCTCATCCCAGTCTGCCAGTTCACTGAGGTGGGGCTGCCGGGTCAACCTTCACACCCGTCCCATAACATCTCTCTTTTTCCTATGTGTACTTTTTGTTAGGAGGTTGTTGTTGTTGTTTTTTGGTTTGTTGTTATTTTCGGTTGTCTTTATTTCTATTTTTTTACAATATGATCTTAAGCTTTAATAATCATATTTCCAAATTGTTAGAATTGGAAAAAGCCAGGCTTTTGGCTCCATTAGATTTGATAAAATGTTTCAAATAATATACTGGTTGAATAATAGACAATAATAATCAATAATTGATTTGTTTGAATGAAATAGTTTTGGATGATTTGGTTTAGCCTTCTCTTCCATGTAATTCTTGTTCTTCGTTTAACTTCCATCAACTCTCTGTGTTCCTACTCTTGTTATTCTGAGTCTCCTCTGATTGGTGTTCCCAGGTAGAGGGGCGTGTCCCTGTGGAGATGAAAGAGATGTTTGGTCCAGAGGTCCTGAAACACACCCTGGTCCTGCTCACCTGTGGAGACTACCTGGCGGGACAGACGGAGGAGGTAACTAGCTTTTTTTTAATCAGTGATTCATCATTCAAAGTACTTCATCAATCCAGAGGGAAATTGTTAGTCAGAGGCGCTCTGCTCAAAGATAGAAACATCATAGTAAACATAGAGATAGATAAATACAATAACAACAATCCATACACGCACGCACACATGCACACACGCATACATAATAAGCAAATAAGCAAAAAATATGAACACAAACATATTATATAACATAAACGCTGATGATTATACTTCTAATCTTTATACATTCCTTTATGTACTACATTTGCATGTTCCTTCCATGATGGAGTTTCCTCCATGTGCTGTGGTTTTCCCCTAGCACAGTAAAACATGTTAGTCTTGGTTCAAGGCACTAGTGACACCTGACCAGTGTACAGTTTTACTGTACAGAAACAGGCGCGGTCAAACCACAACCGATATTCTCCCAGAGCATTTCACTCACTAATAGCTGACGGATGGCTGTGGCATTTCTAACAACATGACACTCAAACAGTAGCTCTTGAATCTTGTCTAAAGCAGCTTTAATCTCCCACCATAAACTAATAAACAAACCAGCTAGAGGGTTAAAATGTGGGGGCGTCCCTTGTTTCCATGGAGATTTACCTGCAGGGAGAGGACCCGGGTCTGAGGGAGGTGATTGGCTGCTGTGGTGGGCGGTACCACATCATCAACAACCGCCAGCGAAATGACAGACAGCAGGTCCGCACCCTGTTGGACAAGGTGAGCTGGAGAAACCATGATAGACATTACTGGTTGAAACTACAACCTGAGGAATGAGGAAGCATTGTCTTTGACTGAAACACATCCCATAATCCACTTTCAACAGGTGGAGAACATGGTGGCTATGAATGGAGGACACTACAGCCAACAGAGAGAGGGAGAGGTCCAAGTCACACTCAGGAAGCAGCAACTCAATATGACAGAGAGTCACAGAGTGGTGGAGGACGAGAAGGAGGTGAAAGCCGTCGCTGATTCTACAGCACCAGTAGTAGCGGCCGTCCGCAGGACTCGGAGAGGCATAGATGAGGGGGGATTGAGCGGTGGGGCGTTGGGGGTCTCGGGGGAGACACCGGTGTCCCCCACCCAGGGGGTTAGGGAGCGCCCGTATGGCATATACGGCACGCAGATGCTAGGACCTAAACCCCACCACAACAATGGACCAACGGAGGCCAAGCACAGCTCCGTCATCGATGGCTCGGTTTGGGACCAGCAGATTGCAGGTAAATGTTCTTCAATATGAAACATATGGTGTTATCTGTAAAGGACGGCATGACCTTACAAATACACACACGCAAAAAAAACACTTCATCTATGCTGTCGCTGAACTTCTGGGGGTAAACTGTACAGCACCTGGGCAGGAAACTACAAAGCGCGAGGGTCAGAGTTGCGCAGTGTTTCCTGTTTTGTTACAGAGATATTGTTCGGAAGATAAACTAATTTGCAAGTGGCAAGATGGAAGATGGAGGATTTTTATTTTTACAGTGGCCAGTCTACTACACGGGTTTGATTTTGAAACCTTTAAAGACACTTTACCAGTGCTGGCCGAGTTTGTGTTTGCTATTGGCCAAGGAGGGATACGACAATAGGAAGACGAGATTCAAGATTCAAGACCTTAATTTGGCACATACACATACAGGATGTACAGTGAAACGAAAGTGGCAATGCTTCTGGGATTGTTCAAAAATATTTACAGTAAAAAGAAGCAACACTATTTGATCCTGTACGATCCTGTCGTTTTAGTTATCAGTCCTCTTCTGAATACAAGATGAATAGTCAGCCACAACATGTTTGTTGTGGTGATTTGTGATACAAAAAAACGTAATTAAACATGCTGTACTGTTTTTCAACAATAGGTGGCGCCATACTGCCACAGATACCCAAGGTCAAGCCAAATGAGAAAAAGATCACTTGTAAGTGTCACTTGGATCTGCAACCACCCATGCTGTGTATTTAATATGCAAATGATCACGTTTTAACATTCCCTTATCTCTCCCAGCCCTCCAGAGAATCGACCGTGTCAGAGAGCAATCCTCCCCCAAGATCTCTCCTACCTACTCCTCTTCACAGTCCCCCATCTCTTACTCTTCCTCTTCATCGTCACTACCACCCTCCTCCCCTTCCTCATCTTCATCCCGACCGCCTTCCTCCTCCTTGTCCTCGTCCTACTCCGCGTCTTCCTCCTCCCCGGAGATGCGTCTGGTGTTGCTAGGCATCTCCGGCGCGGGGAAGAGCTCGGCGGGCAACAGCATTCTGGGTAAAGAGGAGTTTGAGACGCGGCCCGACAGCCTGGTGCCGGTCACGCAGCAGTGTGAGAAGAGGAGGGCGCTGGTCTCGGGGAGGAAGGTCAGTGTGGCTCAGCGGAGATGTTCCTCACCTCAGTTCAGTCTTTGTTGGAACTGAAAGATGAAACGCACCTCTCAGTACTTTGGAAACTGGGACCTCTTCTATGGTGGAGGAGGGTGGGCTGGGGAAGGGTGGCAGGTAGTGTAAGTGAGACACATTTAGAGTGACAGAGGGAGTGTACATAGTAATAGTAAATGTCTTGCCTACCGATGTTGAATGCACTTATTGTAAGTCGCTTTGGATAAAAGCGTCTGCCAAATGACTGTAATGTAATGTAAATAGATGAAGCAATGCCCACTAAAAGATTAGGGTTAGGGTTTCATGGTACACATGCCTTTATATGGTATATGGTATGTGGCCATGAATCCCGATAGTATTAGCAGTAATACTACTGCTTGTGTCGTAAGTAACTACTAAATGACATTAAATGAAACGTGGAGTGGTACTTTAAATCAAAGTCACTAAGTTACTTTAATGTGCTACTAGTTGTTTCTAATGTTGGCCCCTTAATATGTGGTCCCTTTCCTGTTTGTGCTGTAGTACTTAATAACTAACTAATTTTTCCAATTAGTTTTAATGGTTATTTTTCTGCCTGTCTGTGTACCTCTCTGTCCGTGGCTGTGTCTCCGTCTGTCTCCTCCCCCGCCACTAGGTTGCAGTAGTCGACACCCCGGACTGGTTTCACTCTGAGTGTTCTCCAGACGAGGTGCGTGGCCAGATCTCCTCCTGCGTGGCTCTGTCCTCCCCCGGGCCCCACGCCTTCCTGCTGTGCGTGCCCCTGGACCGGCCGGCCCGCTCGGAGCTGCAGACCCTGGGCGTCCTGGAGGCCGTGTTCGGGGAAGAGGCGGTCCGCATGCACACCCTGCTCCTCTTCACCCACGCAGACCAGCTGCGGGCCGACGGGCGGCCGGTGGAGCACAGCGGCGTGGAGGCGTACATCGCCACCGAGCGCGAGGACCTGCTGAACCTGGTGGAGAAATGCGGAGACCGCTTCCACGTGCTGGAGAGGGGTTCCGGGGGGCCGGAGAGGCGCAGCGTGGACCAGCTCCTGGAGAAGGTGGAGCAGACGGTGCGGGAGGCGGGGGGCGGCTGCTACTCCTGTCCGGCCTTCCAAGAGGCAGAGGAGCGGGTGAGGCAGAGACAGAGGGAGCTAGCCAACGAGAGGAAGGGGAGAGGGGCGGGCGGCCGGGCTGCCCCGATAAGCCCCCGGACGAGCCGTCCTTCCATGCAGACGCTGCCCGAGGTGAACGAGGACCAAGAAGACATCGAAAACACGCGGGACGAGGCGGAGAGGCTGGTCTCCACCATGCGCCTGGACAGCCTGCCGACCATCACCGCCACCACCCTGAGCCCGTCTCTCGTGAGCTCCGTGAGGGAGATGGTGGAGTCTACAGCCAAGTGGGTCCCCAAGGTGCTTGTAGACAGCTCTGTGTGGGTGGGTGACGGGGTGAAAAATGTGGCGCAGAGTCCAATGTGGGAGAAAATGGGAACTGGGGCAAAAGATGCCCGGAAAATGGTCACCGACAGCTCAGTGTGGGAGAAGGTAAGGGCTGGAGCCAGTGGGGTCGCCAAGCCGATAGGGGACAGCGCCGCGTGGGAGAAAATCAGAGCAAGCAAGGTCCCCAGGTTGATGTCGGACAGTTCTTCAATGTTCAGATCCCGAGCCAAATTGGTGGCCAACAGTGTCGCGTGGGGAAAACTTGGATCAGGAGCAAAATCTGGGGCCAAATTAGTGTCTCACGGTTCCATATTGGTTGGGTCGGGGGCCAAGAGTTTGGCACAGAGCCCTGTCTGGGGACAGGTAGGGTCTGGGGCCAAAACCGGAGCCAAAATTGTGGCAGGCGGTTCTGTACGTGTTGGTGCTGGTGTTGGGGCAGGGATGAAGATGTTGGTGCAGAGCCCCATGTGGGGCAAGATGGGATCTGGCGCCAAAGATGGGGTCAAAATGATGGGCGAGAGTCCCATTTGGGGGAAAATGCTGACGGAGGCTAAGAAAGTTCCCAAGGTAGTTGCAGGGGGCGCATTTCTCGGTCTGCTGCTGGGGGTGTTTCTAGGAGGTGTGCTAGGGGGCGCTGTAGGGGCAGCTATTGGATCCGTGATAACTGAAGTGGGCAGAAGAAAATTCAGTCAAGACGGAAATTCAGTCTATGTGCAAAATGAAGGTATGAGCAATATGAGAAATAACATGCGAGAAGCAGAGCAATCGGTAATACAAAGTGGCAAACAGCTTTATAAAGCAGAATGATACAAAGAATGTCAAAAAAGTGTATTTACATACACACACACACACAATTTTGTATAAATGTATTTTTGTAGTATTAAATACAAGTGTTTATTTTTCCCAATAAGTTTTAACTAGCAGATTCTTCCATATTCATTGCTTTGTACAACATAAATTCAAACTTTAATGAGGCATCACAGTGCAGCAATAATTGACCAATAATTGCACATCATGTTTCTCCATTATCTTCTGATGCCTTTTGTGGGTCAATATTGATGCATATTTACTGAACTGAACGATTGATGAACTATTTGAATTGACCTTGCTGCTTGAATAAAGAATGTAAAAAGCATTGAGATGCTTGACAGCTTCTTTCATTGTTAAATGCAATCAGTAGTAGGTGTCCTACTTATATATACAATATTACCAACATAACAATTCACCAAAAATCTGTGTGTCATTTATGTCACACACAAACACACACGATAGGTAATCCAAAAAAAGTCAAAACTCCTAATAACTTAGTAGTCATTTTCCCTTATATCCTACATAAGTACTGCTATTCAATCCACTTTATTTGTTTATTTAAAACATTGCATTGCTTAAAGCACTTTTGACACAAATCTGCAGACAATTAGTATATTAGTATCCTGACTGTAGATGGAATTATATATTTCCAAAGAGATAATAAGATACTCAGATTTAGCAACACTTTAACATCATAGTCTTTGTTACATTTTAGAACAATTACATTTTAGATAAAACACACACTTCGGTATTGAGTGCATAGTACATTGACAATTAACCAAGATCAAGTTACATTAGAAATAACACAATAACTTCAGAAAGTACAATCTTTTTGAATATATTAAAAGATTGTAATAGTATAATATAAAATACTGTATGGACTGACATACCTGACCTAATGAGACATTAAATGCCCATGACTGACTGTAACCTAGAGGTACAAACGTAGCTCCATAGCAGAAGTCTTTGGGCCGTAGGCCTACTTATCTGTGGACATCCAAACCACTTCTCAACCGGCAACCCGCTCCGTTGGTAACAACTTATTCAGTGATGGCACCACTGAAAGCACACAAAGATAATCTGTGACTATGCAGTTTTCACACTGATGACATTCAATACAACCGTAACGCTAACGGTAATACATGTAACGCTATATTCTTA
Source organism: Laemonema laureysi (assembly GCA_900303225.1). Lineage (NCBI taxonomy): Eukaryota > Metazoa > Chordata > Actinopteri > Gadiformes > Moridae > Laemonema > Laemonema laureysi. The sequence goes on from OMNS01081375.1 coordinate 8,272, forward strand.
ACATATTTACCTCCCAGTCTCCTCTTCATCAAGTCCAGCTCTGTTGTTTGTTTCTCAGTCTCCTCTTCATCAAGTCCAGCTCCGTTGTTTGCTTCTCAGTCTCCTCTTCATCAAGTCCAGCTCCGTTGTTTGGCTCAGGTCGCGTCCATCCATTGAATCGCTTGACCGCAGCGACGGACCCGAGCCAGCTGCTGTGCTTTTATTAAGGCTTAAGGTTATGCATAATTAAGGGCGTGGCTGCTTTGAGTGACAGGTGGGTGCTGTCACAGGGGACCTAGCTGCTAGCTGTCTGCAGGAGGCTAGCGAGACTACGTCGCCCTTGTTTGTGTGTTGGTGCCTTTCGGAGGTTTTATCGTGCAAATATCTGACAGATTCTCCAGGTGTTGCAGATTTTCTACAACACCTGGTGTTTCGGTTGATCCTATAAATAGGGAATAAACAAGCCATTCTGTTGGCATTAAGAACGTCTCCGTATTCCTCTCTAATAAAAACAGCATGTTGGCAATACGGAAATCATATAAAAATAAAAGGAAGAAAGGGCAAAAAGTGCATTCAGTGAGCATTTGGGGAATGTATGTAATAGCCTTTACAGGTAATTTATGTTCACACTGGCCCGGCCCGGCTGTCAAATGTAAAAATCATTGTGGCCCCTGAGCCAAAAAGTTTGCCCACCCCTGGCTTAGACCCTTAACCAAGGCTTTTAACCACACCTTTTAACCAAGACAGGCCATACTGAATGTTTTCTATCTGTGTTTTTAACCTATTGTCTTTCTCTCATGTAGGACGCTTGAGGAAAGTGACAACCCCGAGGCCAATGTGACGTGTACTCTACGGTAAAGAGGTTGAAGGCATCACTTGTTTCACAAGACATTATGATTTTGCCAAATTATGACACTGGATTCTTCAATCATGGTTGTTGGTGGTTGAACGGCCCATATCTCCGAGTTGGAACGGTAAAAAGTTTTAATTTTTTCAACTTTGATAGTTGAAAATAGATAGATGTCGAAAACGTTTCTGACCACTTCGCCCATAGTTGGCGCTATAATTAGTGGCCAAAGTCAAATGATCAGCCCCGCTGCCACGATTGACGAAAATGTCTCAAAATTGGTGTATCACCCTTATTTCACATGCTGATCATTCCACCCAATATGACCCATAAATATATAAATATATTTTTTCTGTACAGTACAAATTGATGAATAAATTCAAAAATCTTCTTCTAAATAACTACCTGGCCAAATGACACCAAATTTGGTACATATTCTCTATGGACATCCCTGACTAAGTTTAATATGTGGATTTTTCATTTCTTTTTTACTTTCCGAGTTATGTGGAAATGAAACATTTGATACTACAGGGTCATTTTTTCATATTTACCGTTAAGCGCTATTCACCACTTTGGCCACAGAGGGCCACTGGCTAGTGGTGTGTGAGTACTCGGGATAACTCCGCTATCAGCACGTCAACTAAACACAGTTAACCAACGGAGCTGAGTACCGTGGACACAACATGAGGAGCATCGCGGCCAACCCGGATAGCTTTCTAATAACTACACTTTGTCTGGAAGTGTGACTGCAGCAAGTTGGCTAAGCTAAGTGGCTAGCGCTGTGTGTGAGTACTCTGGATAACTCCGCTATCAGGGTCGGGTTTTCTTTTATGTCATGTCTAGCAGATGCGATTGATGGAATAAGATTTGAATGTATATACTAGCAACCATTGCCTCGTAATATACTCCAATTGTGAAGTGCGTTGACGACATTGTGTGTGTGGCCTGCGGTGTGTGTGTCTGTGTTGGCTAAGCTAACTGGCTGGCGCTGTGTGTGAGTACTCTGGATAACTCCGCTATCAGGGTCGGGTTTTCTTTTGTCATGTCTAGCATATGCGATTGATGTAATATGATTCGACTGTATATAGCAACCATTGCCTCGTAATATACTTACTAAAATATTTTTTGTATTACTACACCAAGTTTACACACATGGGTCAGAAACGACCCATGTATGCAAGTGTGATAAAAATTTTAAAAAGGACATACTATAATAATAAAATGCCAAAAATAACTATTTTAGCAGTTATTTGGACCAAACAATACATTTAATATTTGAAATGTTTATTTGTCACGTTGTCACACTCACATAACATTGTGAGTATACATATTGAACTATAAGTGTATCTGTAGTGTAATTGTAGTGAACTGTGGTGAGTGTATAAAATGAATCAATAAAAGAAAAGAAAACGGATCAAATATATAACATATGGGTACAGCTCACATTGCCA
>OMNS01081440.1:0-13364 GCA_900303225.1 Laemonema laureysi
CCCCGTGGGATAGTGGGAAAGGTGTGTTCTCATAGCTTAACAATAAAACATGAGAAAGAAAGCCTATTAACGGCTCATTATTGTGGTCTATGTAGTCTCCTCTACAGAAAGCCTATTAACGGCTCATTATTGTGGTCTATGTAGTCTCCTCTACAGAAAGCCTATTAATGGCTCATTATTGTGGTCTATGTGGTCTCCTCTACAGAAAGCCTATTAACGGCTCATTATTGTGGTCTATGTGGTCTCCTCTACAGAAAGCCTATTAACGGCTCATTATTGTGGTCTCCTCTACAGAAAGCAGTATTAATGGGGTTGGCCAATCAGAAGGTGAAAAGCCACGACATTCTAGAGCAGACCAACTTCAAGAAGTTCAAGGAGGACATGGTTAATTTCAGCGTGCAACTCTTCCCCTCGTCTGTGCCTTTCCTCTACAAGGTACACCCCTCCAGCACCAGACCCTCAACACTTAGGATTAAAGGACCCTGTTGATTATCCACATAGTAGCCCATAGTAGTGACATCACAAGTGAGAGTGTCCCCCCAGATGTATGATGGATGGATCAGTCTACCCAGTAGACAACAGGTAGGCAGATCTATCCATTATACATCTGGGCAACATCACACCTGGTGGTGAAACAACAGACGTGTTCAGCTTGTGTTGAGTTTGTCGACTGTTTGAACGGCAGGCTGCGAAGCAACTTGTGGACAAGAGGCTGGATCTAGGAGAGTCCTCTCAGCAGGGGGGCACTCCGGTGGAGGATGAGGCCCATCTGGCAGACACTTCCAGGGACAACATACCAGTCTGCCTGATCGCAGGGTAGCTCTCTCTCTAATCTCCTCTTATCAGTAAGAAGTGTATGCATCATCTGACCTGCGGCCCTCTCCTGTGTTTAGACTAACATCTCCAGACCAATTCATCCAGAAGGGAAGACTGGAGGCAGCGTACGCAGCCTTGTCCAAGGACTCCAACACCCCCGCCTTCTGGGAGCTGGAGGACCCTGACGGTGGTGTGCAGCCGGGACCGGGCCGGTCCTCCCAGGTGGACTCGGGCAGCCCCAGGGAGGCGTGTGCGGTGGACCAGCCTGTGAACGACGCCAGCTGCTCCACCTCGCCCCAGCGCCTGGTGTCGTACCAGAGTCCCCGTCGCTTGTACACCGTTTCCCAGCTGGTCCAGGAGCCCGACAGCCATCCCAGCACTCTCAGATCCACAGACACTCAGGAACCAGACGCGGATGTCGATTCGGCAGAGGTGGAGGCGGGGCCACGTGCAGAGGGAGGGCCCCTGTCAGAATCGACCAATAAGAGGCCGGGGCCATTGACACAGGAGATGCAGGGGCAGTAAGTAAAAGGCCTTGTGCATACCTTTCACGGTTTGTCCTGTTATGGGTGCCATCATGATGATCATATTGTGATGGATACTGATAATCAATCGACAACAAGGAGATGTGTCTGGAATGACTTCTTCTCTGCAGGATCAGAGGCTTAGTTAGCAGGAAGCAAGTTAATCTTAAGGAACTAAATCTACTGCCTTGCAGTTTGGCAGCAGCAGCAGCGGCAGCAGCAGCATCGGAGGACAGCGACTCGGACGTCGTGGACAGACCACCAGTCAGGAGACCACAGAAGTCCACTGCATCAATGTACGTGTGTGTGTGTATAACATACCTCCGTTGTTCATTCGTACATTTACCATGAACATTTTAGATTTAACAATTGTAATTTTCTGTACTCTAGTGTATCCAAGCCTTTAAATAAGGGTGTGCTAATCTAACCAACAGCCTGAGAGGACGAAGGCAGGCAGGGTAGTCTGGTGGTCAGGGTGACTCCCAGAGGGTTGTGGGTTCAAACCCAATCCTTAAAGACGTAAAGTGTTGACGTAGGAACATTTGGTCTGATCCACAGCATGCGGGATGATGATGATGACGACGATGATGAAGAGGGTCACTCTTATATCAGTGACTCTGCCAGCTCAACCCCTCAGAAGACCTCCTCCCCCAAAGACAAGACTAAGGGGTTTGTAGGATAATCGATGTCAGTCTGTAGCAATGTTGCTAACACATGACCAGCAGTAGCACTCGGTGATGCTCTGCGGTCTAACCCTAACCCAGTGGACCGTACCAACTGGTCTATCCATCATACTTCCATTGTAGTGCTAATCAACCTCACACCCGGTCGGAAGATGGGTGCCCTTTAAATAAAATAATGTCTCCACTCTTGTCTGTTCTGAGGTAGACAATAAGTGTCCAGTTAACTGTGGATGTTGAGTAAAAGCAGGAACATTAAATAAAGAGATACTCATTGGATTGACCCGAGTGTCAGTGCAGTCTGACACTGTGTCCTTATTTAAATGTGAGTAAATCCAATTGGGCTACAAGCGGGTTAGGGTGTATCTGTCTCGGCTGCTACCTGGAGGCATCGCAGAGCAGGACTCTGCTCTGGAGTCATTGGAAGACGCTTCGGCTTTTTAAACTTGGATAATATTCTCCTAGTCATAATTATGTATTAATCATAAAGCAGGTCTAGTCTGTAACCTGACGACTGTCTGTCTTCACAGGAAACTGCGCGGGATATTGGACAGAGCAAAGGAGTCAAAGGAGACGTGGAGCGACGAGGAGTCTCTGTTCGCCTCTCACAAAGGTAACACATGTGGAGTCATGTGACCCCCATATACTCGCCCTGTTGGCAGACCAAAGGCAAGTTTGCAAACAAACCGAAGTGCCGCATTGGGCTTGGATCGCCGAACCAGTCACACGGTTCCCACTTGTGCACATAACCTACGGCTACGCTGGTGCCAGACCTACACAGAAGCATAGTTCACCTGCAACCAGTCGTGTGGTAGGACGCAGGGAACAGCCCACCTTGTGTTGTGCCTTCCCTGTGCTGCTTTGATGGACAGGGTTGTTGGCAGACCGGAGGATTTAATTCACTTACCGACTATTTGTTCTGGATTTGACTCTAAAGCACCACTGGAGTTGTCAGCCATGTGTAGCTAGTGTAGTTATTACTATGAAGATGGAGCTGAATATGTCCACATTGAACTACATGAGCATTTCCCACCACACTGTCCATACCCAGATAATCAGGTTTGTGGTTCCAGTGTGAATGTCTTCTCACTTCTTCTGTCTAAACACAGGGCAGAAGAACGGCTCATATTCAGGTTCAAGCAACAGCAAGAAGGTAAGAGAACCTGAATACTCTTCTTATTGCATCTGCAGAACCTTGAATATCTTGTAGTGTCCTCATCCTTCCTGGGGCTCCTCAGTTGTCAGTGTTGGACGATACAAAAGGTGTTTAACTGGAGCCAGTGTCATTTTTAAATATTTTTTAATCTATTATTGATTCACACACCAATTCACAAATGACTAGAAGTTTGGTCCACATCTACATTGACCAAATGGATTCACCATCTTCATTGCTTGGGTTAGGCCTGGCTTATGCTAATTATTACTGGACATTTCATCATATTATAAGTTTTAGGTCAGTCTAATTTCCACTGCTTGTTTCCCAGGCATGGTCGGAGGAGGAGAGCAACACGTTGAAAGCAGCTGTTGCCAGATTCGGCGAGGGGAACTGGTCTAAAATCAAGGCCAGATACAAGTTTGAAAACCGAACAAACGTCAACCTTAAGGACAGATGGCGGACCATGAAGAGGTTGAAGCTGGTGTGATGGACGAGTGACTGGAGGAACAGGTGTCCCGTCTTCTGTTTAGAAGCTCTTGCGGTCTTTATTTCTTTTCAACTGCGCCGCAGGACCAAGAATGTTATTTTTTTACCTTGAACACAACTATTGTTCTGAAGACAAAATGAATCCATTTTTAAACAAAAGATGACAAACTGCTCATGAGAGGCACTGATGCACCATCACTGTTTTGATGGCGATATGAAATCCCTCCTTATAACCATCGCTGGGTCGTGATGATGCTTGTTGGGGAGTGAGGACCAGGGAGGCTCTCAGGCGAGGACAGCCACACAACACCTTCACCGGCAGACTGCAGGTGAAGATACGCATCCGAGCCAGGGAGGGAGACACTGGAGACCCATTTTAAAATCAATGTTATGTCAGTGTGTCCTCGTTCCTGATGAACTCTCCTACGTCTGCCTGGTGGAACACCACGATGGACATGGGGTCCATCCGCCTGCACTCCTGGGTCGTCTTGGCTGCCACGCCGAAGCCCTGGGGGAACAAGAACATCTGAGACCACCAGCTTCTGGAGGGGAAACAAGAGAAACTTCAACGTCATCTACCTGAAATCCTACCTTCTTTTAAAATCAGTTAAGATAACTGTCTGAACAAATGTCAAAACAAAAATCTATTAAAGAAAAGGGGTGTATATGCGTGTCAGGATACCCAACTTTCCCAATGTAATCTTAAACATGAACACATCTTGCATAAAGCTACAAGTTGTATGTCAACTTGCTTCTTTGACACTCCAGCTTACGTCTGATATTTCAACCAATGACGACAGTGTTCACGCTTAACCTCAATACAGTCTCACGACGGAACGCCTGGAATGGGATGATCCAAATGAGCGTTATTGGCGAGAGAGGGCGGGACTTTCAGTGACATGGTTTGTTTAGTGTGAGAGAGGGCGGGACTTCCGATAGAGGCATCAATTTGTTATCAGTCAAACGTATTTATTCTCCTTTTCATGTTCGTATTCTTCTCACTCCAGTGACTTAATCGGCCCGCACAGCTCGTTTCATTTAAGTAAGATAACGGAAATTGTGTTGCGGATGACAAGGATAAGGTCACAACTCCTGAGCCGATCTCAGCCTTCATAACCAAGGCAGGCCACTGTAATGTATAGCTCAACGCTGTGCGGTGATTGTTTGAAATACCTCGGAACCGGTTGTAGATTTCTGAATCCTGTTACAAACAGTGTAGGCGGGAGCTTCTGCAAGCTATTAGTCTGTCTTGAAAGACTACTAGACCACCAACAAGTCGCGTTCCACCCGGTCGCCCAACTCACCAGGGGCACGTCTGCCATGGAGTAGACCACTACGCCCTGGTACTGAGAGGTGTTCTCCGTAATCCTTCCCAATCCGGACTTCAACACATGGTTTCCATACAGGAAGGACTGCTCCGTCCCGGGTTTTACCCACACCTTGAACTAAATACAGGTATTAGTGTTTAGCATGAAAACTGAATACTTATCTATAGATTTGGACTAAAACACCTAAATATCCAGATATTTCGCTATACAAAATTAGTCTAAATGATACTTCGGCAAGTTGATGTCTAGAAACATTACAGGTGTGTTGCGGGACAAAATGAGTATATACATATTTCTACACAGATTTGGACTAATGACTTAAGTATACGTATAAATATAAGTATTTTGCGGTACAAACGTACAGATAAGCATACTTCTACCAAGTTAATTCCTACCTTTGCATAAGGTGCGAGGAAATCCAAAGCTGTGATGTGCAGACGAAACTTTCCAGTCTTGGTGAATTTACCGAAGCAGGTGCCGACAGAGACCAGCTTGTCGCGGGCCACGTTCGTAGCCAATTTAAGGATTTTCTCACTGGTTGGGTTCAGATGAGAGAACATTAAGGAATGGTACGACTTTAAAAGGGTTAACCAATACATGTAGCAGTGAAACGTGATTTAGGCGTTAATGTTCACCTCATATAGTACACCCGGTCGTTGTGGAGCCTGAAACAGTAAACGCCATCGGGCCGATCTACAAGTAGTTTGATGTTTTCACCGATGCTGTTGGAGAAGAGACGCATGCGTTCAAAACACTGCTAGCGAAGAAACTACACCTTAGCCTTCCTAAACTGCATAAAAGCACAGTTCGAAGTACACCCGTGCAATAAAGTCATACTCACTATTTCGAAAGTTTTTCAAACATGGTTTTTGTTTCTTCGTCCGTCAAAGGCCTCATGTTGATGGTTGATTTTCACTGTACTTGTTTTAACGTTATCAGAAGAACTCTCTTCTTATGTGGAGACACGTGGGTCACACGGAAGTTGGACCCTTACTACATGGTGCGTTCATAGCTAGTGGGATTGAAGACAACATGCTAGGTGACGCTGCTTTTCTAGCAATATCATTGAATAGGCTCAATAAAGACTACACAAAAATAAATACAACAAACACAAAAATGGCAATGTCATTTAGTCCCAAGGGGGTGCAATTACATTATACCTGACCACAATTGTGTTATACAATTCCATCCAATTTTTTTTAAATTTTTGATGAGTTTTCATGTTTCATGTTTGTGCATATATTCGGAAGGTTTTCAAAAATGTGCTTTGTAGATAAAACGCCTTATACAGCCATGGGTATACTGTAACCGCTATCTACAATGGGTACTTGAGCGCAGCATTCTCGTGACACAATCGCAGTTTGACGCGATGACGTAAGCACAGTGGGCGCACACTTCCGGATCTCTCTCTCGAGTTGCTTCGTTAGCGTCCAGCCCGTCGGAGTCTTTTTACTTTTTTGGGGAAAATACTGCGATATTCTGGTAGGTTCTCTGCGCCTCTACACTGCAAACGGAGCACAACGATACGCTCACCGAACAACGAGGCCCTCGGGTATGAATGTGTGGTTTACTCGCGCTGTCGTTATCCCGAGTAGTTACGCCGTAACGCTAAAATCTATTTCGAAAACGAGCTAGCTGCAAAGCTAACGCTGTTAGCCAATGCTAGCCCCATAGCTATACATGTCAGATTTGTTTGCTAGCTAGCTCGCTAGCTGGAGAGCTAGCGCTGTATCCGAGTATTTCAGATTGGGTTGAGAGTTAGCTGGCATGCTAACACCATATTAGCGTGTGTTCCGTGTTTCTTGGTGTTTTATTATCAGCTGAGTGTGCGGGACGGAAGTGGTTGTAGCCGGGGTGTGAAACGTGTCTGCGTTACGTAACACCGATCTGTTGGTAAATAGCGACTTTATGTCCCGGGTCGTTAACCACACCGGCGAAGCTCTGCGGGGACCCCCCTTGTTCTGCTTACTCTCCCTAGTCTCCTTATCCCCCAGTTCAGTCATGTAGTGTAACTACAGGTCAGTTCAGTAGTGTAACTACATGTCAGTTCAGTAGTGTAACTACATGTCAGTTCAGTCATGTAGTTACACTACATGTCAGTTCAGTAGTGTAACTACATGTCAGTTCAGTCATGTAGTTACACTACATGTCAGTTCAGTAGTTACACTACATGTCAGTTCAGTAGTGTAACTACATGTCAGTTCAGTCATGTAGTTACACTACATGTCAGTTCAGTAGTGTAACTACATGTCAGTTCAGTCATGTAGTTACACTACATGTCAGTTCAGTAGTGTAACTACATGTCAGTTCAGTAGTGTAACTACATGTCAGTTCAGTAGTGTAACTATACATGTCAGTTCAGTAGTGTAACTATACATGTCAGTTCAGTAGTGTAACTACATGTCAGTTCAGTAGTGTAACTACATGTCAGTTCAGTAGTGTAATTATACATGTCACTTTAGTCACATAGTATGTAACTGTAATGCCTGTAATATTTATTTCTGTGATTCAACGTAGTGAAGTGAAGGAGACCAACAAATAGTCTTAAGAATGATTTGAGTCAGTAATAAGTACTAGCACATCATACATACTCAGCAGTAAGAAGAGAGCACTCCTAGGTTCCTTCCTCTAGAAGATGGCTCACTGCTGTCACCACAGGGAGGATGCCCTCTCTGCCCACACACACGACACATGGCCATGAGCTACCACACGAGGTGTAGCTTCAGTGAGGACTTCTCAATACACAATTGTTGTTTTATTGTTTTAATTTTTGCTTGTCACAGGAGAGTGCTGCCTGAGGCCAGGAGGAGCAGTGCCTGTGTGTGCGTCAGCTGTTTGGGCCCACAGGGAAACGACGACATTGGCTGTGTCTTCCGGTTCCCTGCCAGGGTGGTTGGTTTGTGACGCGGGCGTCTGTCAGACAGGAAGTCAGGGCGACAGACGGAGACAGAGAGGAAGCTGCTGTGGCCGTTCGGCTGGGCTCAGAATGACTGAGTTCTGGGTGTGTTTCAGCTGCTGCATTGCTGAGCAGCCTCAGCCCGTGAGTATGGGGCCCTGCGTCAGGCGCTTTCTCTCATCTCCAATCATGGATTCCTGCCACCAATTTGGTTTTATGAATCGTGGCCCGTTTGCATACATTTCCTGTCTTTTAAATTTGCATGCTAGAGAAAGTAGGTTGGGCAGGGCAGTCTACATATAGACCAAAAGCTATTCATTTTAATGATCTGTGGGGAATGTTACAAACCTAAATGTTAACACATATAATAAAACTAATAATAACATTCTTTTTAAGATATTTCAGGCAAACATAGGGCAGTAGACCAAGGAGAATTGAGATTTAAACCAGCGAGTTATGATAGATCTCTCATATGACCCCAGGCTTGACCCCAGGCTTGACCCTGTCTCGTGACCGTTTGTGTGGTCGTGCAGTAGTTCTCACGGCCGTCTCATGCTTCTCTCTCCCAACACTCGGCCTGTAGAAGCGGAGGCGGAGGATAGACCGCTCGATGATCGGGGAGCCGACCAACTTCGTCCACACGACCCACGTGGGCTCCGGGGACATGGGCCTGGGCCTGGCCTCGGTGAGTCCCGCCCCACACCACACGCGCCTCAGAGAGGGGTCCTCCCTTCAGGTGAATGATGAGTGTTGTGCTTGCAGGTGGACCTAGTGCAGGCCCAGATGAAGTCTAAAGGTGGATACTCTCACGGTGCTTCAGAGGGATCCCAGTTATAACAGGTAAGACTGTGAGGACCTGTTTGCTCATAGTCCTCCATTGTTCTGTGTCAGTGTTTTATCCTTCCTCCTTTAGTCTTTTTAATATATAAAATGGTCATTGGTTCAATCCAGATTGTGTCTATGATGCTGGTGTCGTCCACACTGGTCAGTAAAGACGTCTGTCCACACCAGTTATTATGCACCCAGACCTCATGACGCCTCATCAAAACCAAACCACAAGGCAGGCTCCTCTACGGTTAGCACAGACCTGCCCAAGATGGACGATCACTGAGTGATGTGGTCGTCATGGTGATGTGGTCGTCATGGTGGCCTTTAGACCACCTGGAGTTTCAGAGGGCCACACTACTGTGTGCATTGTGAGGTTGTTGAATGACCTTTAGATTAACGTGTGCCATGTATTTATCCCTAGATGTTTCCAGGTAATCTCTCATAGTGGCCAGGGTGTGCGTTTGGTCGCCATGGTGATTCACCCTGAACACAGTCAGAATGGATGTGATTGGATAACTAGTAAATCTGTTCATAATGCTAGTACCAAAAACTAATACCGCAGTTGTTTATGATTTCATATACTAGTGATCAATACCTTTAAAAAAAACAACAAACAACTGACAGTTAAATAAAAGTAGTTTTTAGGTTTTCTTGCTTCATTTGTCCTCCTTCTGTCTCCGTAGTGCAGAGTGCCCGCAGCGTGTGGATTCTGCTGTCTTTGGTTGAGGAAGCGATTTCAAAAGCAGTTGTGTCTGTAATGGACCACAGGACCAAAAGATGAATCCACTGCTTTTCCTTAATGTTGTACATATCATTTCTTATGTTCCATTTATTAGTTTCTTTCATTTATTTGTAGTTTTAAATGGAAGCCACTGTTATCCATCGCCGGCCATTTGGTTGCACTGTAAAGATTTTGGACAAGAGCGTTTTAGACCAACTTGAGCTCTGTCGTCGTATGCTTGTGGTATGCATGAGGAAATATATTTTCAACTTTGTTTCTCTGTTTTTAGCTCATGTTGGATGCCTGTATTTATTATGATCTGTAAACGGACCTCATGGTGGCTGGGCCACTCTGGAACATTGTGTTTAGCGTTGTTCGTTCTCAGAGGTTTGTCAGACAGGTGGAGGTAGCTGTCGGCCGAGCGGCTCTCGGAGGGGAGCTATGTGCTAAATGCTAAATGCTGTTTTGTATTAAACTTGAAGATGAGTAGAGCACACTGGAGCACTCTTACACACTCGCTATTGCTTATGAATTTCACGTTGATTTCAGCTGTTTTTATATCCATTTTGAACTAACCAGAAATAATTTTAATAAACGACAAACTATAATCTTCCTGCTAGTCTATTTTTATTTTTATTTTCATAATTTTTCTCGGTTATGCAACACATTGTTAAAAGGATATTTGACTTGGAGGCGTTGTGTCCCAGCTCCTCCGCCTCGACGCTTCCTGTGCTTCAGCAGTGACTCCTCTATCGCCATACTGACAGGGTTAACTAGTTAGTTAACACTTAACCTTGCTTGCATAACAGTGGACTTAACCTTAAGAATATTCCAGCTTGACGGTTGAATAATAGTTGTAGTAAAACTGTAGAATTCCAGAGAACAGCAGAAGCCCGTTCAGTGTAGAGCTGGACTGTATGCACGCGACGCCATCGCTGAATGTGTTGGCATGTTGAGCTACGTGTGCATGAACTGCAAACTTTAGTCGACGAGGTTCCCAAGCGGTCAGCGGTTGGTGCTCTAGTCCTGAAACACACGTCCATGAATGTAGTCTGTCTTACGTGGCCTTCACTGGTCTCTCACCTGGACCTTAACATCGTCTGCAGAAGTAACAACGGACCGTACACTCATAGACCTAAGAATGCACATACACACAGATCTGACTGTTCACACACATACACACACAGATCCTGTTCCTGTGCATCTACTCAAATCAGTTTTAAGTGATATTGAACTGTGCAGAGAATAAAGTAAAGATTTGTTAATGAATTATTCCTCTTGGCTATTAGACAGATGGCTTCTGGCTGTGATACTTTCCTACCATATTCATACCAGCCGTTTGACATCTATTCCAAACTCTTATTTTTCTATTCCTATTGAGAACCATAACTGAAATATGTCCATGTGTAAAATCGATTGATGAAAGATGGTTTCTAATGTGAGCCCTTGGTGTCCTCTCAACTAAACAAGCCCTTCTACAAGCTCCTCTTCATCAGATCATGTTTCTTGCCGCGTGTGTAGACCAGCCTCCATGTGTCCGGTACTGCTGTGTGTGTTGTTCATTGCTGTAAACCAAATTCATGATTGAAGATGTAATCAAGCACACATCTATGGCCCTCTGATTTAGATGCTCCAGATGTTGGAAGTCATTTCTTGGTGTTAATGGGGTGTCAGAGTCGCCCATATTGAGCACAATGTAGACGCATGTCCCCGTCCCAGTAAAACAGGGTCGTTTCTCTCCTAGGAAACCAACATGAATGTGTGATGACTGCTTTCTTTTTGATACTGCCTGTAGACATTTGGATTCTCTGAGAATTCTGACTAAATGAAATGTACATTTGACATATTTTTTTTAATTTCATATTTCAAGTCTTTGTTGTTATTTCAGATGCCTACAATGTGTTTAAATGACATATATTTAGTCTTATCTTAAATTCCATGAAATTGAGGTTTTGGAACCAAATTCCAACGATGTTAGTTTTTTCCAGGTTTGGTATGCAGTATGTGATGGTTTATCTTGCCTGTGCTACATGTTAGAGCTGTTGTTATGTAGCACATACATCCATAATATATAACCAAGCATGTGCTAAAGTACCCCTTATGACGAATTGGGAACAAAGAGAACCATGTGAGGGTTGGGACACCGCAGGGTCCCTGTAGTCATGTAGATGTTTAACTGTTGTCCCACACCCCTGTCTACAGGGCTAGCCTTGAGTCATCTTGGCTCCCAAGAATGCAGAGGAAATGTATATTTAACACCATAGTATTATGTAAAAAGTGTATTAAAACCGTGTCCATTGAAGGGAAGGGGTGGAGTTGTGTAAGATGAGAAGTCTTCCAGATTTGATTCATCCTTACGATGGCAGTTGATTCTCCGTCGTATTAAATACACGTTTTACACACAACACCTTTTATATTCTCTCCATTCATTCACAAAATCTTCAGCAAAAACGTCTTGTCCGGATTTAATGTGAGCAAAAAACTCCTGAGGGTGTCTGCAGCAGGTCTGTCTGCAGCAGGTCTGTCTGCAGCAGGTCTGTCTGCAGCAGGTCTGTCTGCAGCTCACCCCCATACCGGTGGACTGAACCATTGTACTGGTATGAGGGTACCACCTCATCACAATACGTAACCTTGTTTGGTTGTAAGTTTAGTCTAATATGGTCTCGTTTTATGGTTGCACGCCATCTGGTCACGTAGCGATGGTGTTCCCAGTTCCATGCTCTGGTTTATGTTCTTTATTCCAGAACCATCTCTGTGCCAATAGTTGTGTCGTGAACAGTGAATGTATTGTTCTCCATCGACGGTCTTGTCTTGTAAGCTAGATGTTCTGTAGCTTGCTGTGTATTAAATCACATGACTCTTGTTTAAACTCCACGGTGTGTGTCCACTGTGTTCCAACCTCTGGTCGTTTGATAGCAACACATATGCCTCCCTATAGATGTCCAATTAGTACTATGTATTATTATCATTATTGTTATTATTATCTGTAGGTGTGTGTGCTGATCAATTAGGATTTGACAACAAAAAACAACAATCTGGCTCGCATACAAAACGCCTCTCGCCACACGCCACTAGCTTACCTTTAGCGCTGTGTTCATGTCCGATACTACAGTAAAACACTCAACCACAAATAAGCACCTTTTACTTTTTTTTATTTATTAAGAAACTCTTTTCCCCTTACATGGGTTGGCAATGTGGTCAGACGAGCACCACCCTGAGTCAGCAGCAGCCGAGCCAGCAGGAGAACCTCATGCATGGGCTTGTCTGTATGGAAGCCAGTGAACCGCACTGTTTGAGGTCCACAGCATAGCTTGGAACCGGACCTCTGTAGCTTATCCATCAGTCTTCTCGCTCTCTCAGGTTCTTCTCGCTCTCTCTTTCTCTCTCCCTGTGTCTCGCTTTGTCTCTCTCCCTGTCTCTCTCCCTGTGTCTCTCTCCCTGTCTCTCTCCCTGTCTCGCTCTGTCTCTCTCCCTGTCTCTCTCTGTCTCTCCCTGTGTCTCTTGCTCTGTCTGTCTCTTTCTCTCTCCTTGTTTGGTTGTTAAACACACACTGACAGCCAAATGAGAAAGAGCAGGTAGGGGTTCGACGGTACAGAGACGGGTCATTAAGGAGCAGGTAGGGGTTAGACGGTACAGAGACGGGTCATTAAGGAGCAGGTAGGGGTTAGACGGTACAGAGACGGGTCATTAAGGAGCAGGTAGGGGTTAGACGGTACAGAGACGGGTCATTAAGGAGCAGGTAGGAGTTAGACAGTACAGAGACAGCCCAAAGTTTGTCTGTCATTGAGAAGTGTTGCATTCATGCACCTGTGGTTGATTGTCATCAAGAAAAGAGAAGCCCTGATTGGTCAGAAGTCTAAATTGTCCCATTCAGAGGTGGGCTCACAGTGCATTTCACTCACTAGTAGCTGCTGGAGGGTTATTCCATT
>OMNS01081446.1:0-10746 GCA_900303225.1 Laemonema laureysi
CTTCAATGAGGCCAAGTTCATCACCTTCAGCATGCTGATCTTCTGTGCTGTCTGGGTGGCCTTTGTCCCAGCCTACATCAGCTCTCCAGGGAAGTATTCTGTGGCTGTGGAGATCTTTGCCATCCTGGCTTCAAGTTATGGCCTGTTGCTGTGCATCTTTGCTCCAAAGTGCTTCATCATCCTCCTGAGGCCTGAGAGAAACACCAAGAAACACCTGATGGCCAGATAAACAAAAGAAAAAGAAAACAGATGGATCGTTTGCAGAAAAAAATGTAACAAACAAAATATTTTGAAGTGAATCCATATTTTAGAAAAAATACATGAATTTAATTTCTTGATGCACTCCTGCTGTTGTGATTGCATTTATTATATCAGATAACACTGAGTTTACCTTATAATAGAGTCCACTAGAGGGTGGTAGTATACATAGTATATACACTACTACTATACTGTATGTCAAGTTTAGAAAGACAAATAAATGCAATGTATCAACCAACTTGTGGGCCAGGTGTCTGAGCAAGGAAAAACCTTGCATGTTAGCCAGAGGGAACTGGGGATCAAACCAGCAACTGTCCAGCTGCCAGGCAATCTGCTCTCACCCTGGGGATACTGACCATTTTAAATTCATGGGCTGCTTAACAATAGTCATTTTTCAATTACAGTTATAGATACTGTAGATATGTAATGCATGCTCAACTCAATTGATAAAGCAGGGCATTTTGGTTGTATATTTCGCTGTTACATGGATTTTACAATTATAATATGTCGATCAAATCACAAGACCACATTCTCACTGCTAAAAGGTTATTAGAACGTAAAGTGGCCCTTTTTCCACTATAGCCAAGAATGACTGCATGAACCCACTGATTGGTTATCAGCTGTCACATGCTCCTTCTTCTGCTGATTGGTTATCAGCCGTCGCATGCTCCTTCTTCTGCTGATTGGCCTCCACCAATCACAACAATATAATGAATCAATAATTGGCTCTGAAAAACATTGAAACGAAAGAAACAATACAACATGAAAACATGTTTTGTATTCAAAGAGACACACTCAAGTCTTTTCCCACCTGTGATGCAACTTGATGAGTGCATAATTGTGTGTAATTGCCTGGAAATGAAAGGCAATTCAGGTTAGAAATGAGCACACCTGTGGCTGTACTCATCCACCACTCCACCCTGATGGATTCCTCTGAGGAATCACTCCAACTAGTTTACTGTAGGCCTTTTGACGTGGAAAAAAAACTTGCCAAACATAATTGGTTTGTTATTGTTTCGCTGTTTTCCAAATATCCCAAACTGTTTACCTGCGACATGAACGTACTCAGCTGTGTTCCTTGGTATCATGTAAGCTATCATGCCTGCTGTCACGTTCCTCAGAGGTTAAGTTCCCAAGGCATTGTATCTGGACTCTCTCTGTTAAGATTGATTTGACAGACATGGTTTAAATCAATATGGGGTCACCACATTTATAAAACCCAGCAGTTAGGACTGGCAGAGACTTGTGGTAAATTAGTTACGATTGCCTGCCATGTCTTTAAAAATGTGCAAAAGATTTTGGGGTAAGAAGGTTTTTGCCTCTACTGAATCGTGAGACAATTATTTTAGTGGCATACCTACATATTGTCTTTGGGCTTTGGGCATCGATTTAAACCTAATCCTATTTTTTACATATACAACTGCTGTAAACAGTTTTTCTATACTCTGCAACTTTCCAATTATGGATGAGATATGAGATTCCAGTGTCCTTGATATTATTTGTATCCAGTCCATCCATGTCTTGGGTGTCTCTGCTCCTGACTGGCTGGTCCTCCAGAGCTCCCTCCCTGCTGCTTGTTGTGATGGTGAGCAGGGATGCGGGGCTCAGGATGGGGCTTCAGGGGGTGCAGACCTCCATGTGCTCTCACTGGGGCTCAAGAGTGGAGGAGTTCAACCAGGGTCAGGATGGAGACGTTGTCCTCGGTGGGCTCTTTAACCTTCATTACCAACCGCCAGCCATAGACCAGGAATTCATTAAGCCTCCGTTCTACAATCCATGCACTGGGTAAAGGCACTCATCACACGTGATGTGTTAATATGTTTAATAAACATTGTTTATACATTCATCAATCAGATACAGACGCTGAGGATCTGTCTGTTCTTCCTCAAATACACGATGATGAATTTAAATAGGTATACATCTCAATGCTAAAAATACTGCATTGATCCCTCCCTCCCTTTCCTCATCTCAACTGCATTTAACTTCTTTCCTGCGTTATCAGATTGGAGGTAGAGACACTGAAGACTGCGTACGCCATGGAGTTTGCAGTGGAAGAAATAAACAGCAACCCCCTCATCCTGCCTGGCGTGAAGCTCAACTACCGTATCCTTGACAGCTGTGCTCGGCAACCCTGGGTGCTGCAAGGAGCTTTCTCCCTGGTTGGGGGAGACAGCCAGAGCTGCAACTCAACAGCCAACCAACCACAATCTCATTTATTTGGACAATCTCCAGATATAAGAGGTACAACATGGGATTGGTATGAAGACGTCTCTTCCTCATGTATTGTTGATGTATTGTTGATTTCTGCCCCTACTTTGTATGCATTGCTTTCATCAGGGGGCCCGTCTGTACCTGTGATCATCGGTGGGGCTTCATCTACAACAGCCATAATACTGTCCAAGACACTGGCTTCTCTATCTGTTCCTGTAGTGAGTTTCACCATCAATAATATTGGAGGAACATTATATTGTCTATTTCCTAATCTTGACTTTGATTTTACTTTAACTGTTCATTAATACATAGTCATACAAGTAATACAAGTCTTTGCAATTTACATTTTATGTTTCCCCTTTTAGATTAGCTACCTTGCCAGCTGTCCCTGTCTTAGCAACAGACATCAGTTTCCTAACTTCTTCAGGACCATTCCCAGTGACGTCTACCAGGTCAAGACCATGGCCCGCCTTGCAATACTCTTCCACTGGACTTGGATTGGGGCAGTCATTGCAAACAATGACTATGGCCGCATGGCAATTCAGGTTATTATGTTTAGATAACAGATGTTTTATTTGTATCCATGAAAGAGAAAGCTATGTTAAAAATCATCAATCATACAGTAAAAATCGTTTGATATATTTAGTTCTCTTGCCTTTTTCAGACATTTCAGGAGGAGATTGAGGGATCTGGAGTGTGTTTGGCATTTTCAGAAGCTCTTAGCAGGGAGACTATTGAGGAAGATGCAAGACGTGTTGCTACCACTATTCAGCGTTCCACTGCAAGAGTGATACTGATCTTTTGCTGGTACACAGATGTGAGGGAGTTGTTTCTAGCACTGGCCAAGAGAAACGTGAGAGGCTATTATGAAATACCCGAATACATGTGTTGGACTAATGAGAAAACAAATCTTTCATCATCATTTTCTGTTTGTTGAATGATTCTCTTCTGTCTTCGTAGGTGACTGACAGACAGTTCCTAGCCAGTGAGGTTTGGAGCACCAGCAGAGATCTTTTACAAGATGTTGCCATTTTGAATGTGGCAAGTGGTGTGTTAGGTGTTGCTATTCGAAGTGCAAGTATACCAGGATTGAAACGTTTTCTCCAAGGCTTAAAACCCTCTCATCGTCCTGGTGATTTATTTTTACGGGAATTTTGGGAAAAGGAGTTTGGATGTAGCCTGTCAACGACACCATCATACCCTCAGTCCAGGTCTGACAGTTCAACTACAAATGTCTCGAGTACGTCTCATGCCAACAGGTCTCCACTGGCAGCTTCCACACCGCTATGCAGTGGAAGAGAGACCCTTGAAGGTGTACAGAATATTTTTACTGACACTACCCACTTAAGGGCTACATATAATGTTTACTTGGCTGTGTATTCTGCAGCCCATGCTCTGCACAGCCTTCTCTCGTGCCCAGATAACGACAGTTCTCCAAGAGACAACAGCTCTACCTGTAGCTCACCTTATAACATTACACGGAAAGAGGTACAATTAACTTACTTACATACTTATAACTTGAACCATGAACGGTTTTCCAAGAGTGGTGATTTATAGTTTACATATTTGATGGTTTGAATGCAATGACAAATTTGCTTCACATACTATTGGTCTCATTAAGGTTTTATTAGACTAGGTTATCCAACTGATGACCTCATGTTGTTCTTAGTTGTTAGAGCACCTGAACAAGGTGAACTTCACTACTCCAAACGGAGAGGGGTTTTTCTTCCAAGGAGCCGACATCCCAGCTGCGTATGACCTGGTCAACTGGCAGACCACCATGGATGGGTCACTGAAACTAGTTCTGATTGGTCGAGTTGTTGGCTTGAATTTAGACTTCAACAAATCGACCATTCAGTGGGCTACAGGCTCCAGTCAGGTAGTCAAAGTGAAAACCTTCTTAATTAAGATTATATTAGAATAACAGTCCAATATTTATACTTGACTTGTTGATTTTTTTGTTATTGTTTAGGTGCCTATTTCTGTATGTAGTGAGAGTTGCCCCCCAGGAACCCGTATAGCCAATAGGAAAGGAGAGCCTGTCTGCTGTTTTGACTGTATCCCCTGTACTGATGGAGAAGTCAGCAATGAGACTGGTAAAGGACAAAAACACAAGAGATTGAATTGGTCTGTTTCTGGTAACAAATTCTAATGTTACTGCACATTAGTGTAGGCTAATGTCTTTTAACTCAGCTGGAATCTCATCCCATGTCTTATTGCCTTTCCTGTTTGATCCTCTTAGGCTCCCATCAGTGCAGGCGATGTCCTATTGAGTTCTGGTCTAACCCGGCGCACACAGCCTGTATTGCTCGCAAAGTAGACTTCCTGTCTTTTAATGAAACTATGGGAATTGTGCTGACAACAGGAGCTGTGTCTGGTGTTGTGGCCACTACAGCTGTTTTTGTTATCTTTTTGTGCTACCATAACACACCTGTGGTAAGGTCTCAGTGCATGTGGATACATCATACAATGTTTTACCTTGTAACAATATGTTTAATTCATGTTAATCGGGTTGTCTTTGGCTGTCTCATATTCCATCTCCAGGTGCGTGCAAATAACTCAGAGCTGAGCTTCCTGCTTCTTCTGTCACTCAAGCTCTGCTTCCTGTGTTCGCTGGTGTTCATTGGTCGTCCATCCGTCTGGTCCTGCCGCCTACAGCAGGCAGCTTTCGGGATCAGCTTTGTCCTCTGCGTCTCATGCCTTCAGGTGAAGACCATAGTGGTCCTGGCTGCTTTCCGCTCAGCTCGGCCTGGAGCTGGAGGCCTGATGAAGTGGTTCGGCCCCGTACAGCAGAGAGGGAGTGTCTGCCTCTTTACCAGCATACAGGTGAGTATTATGTACAACATTAATAATCACAATAATTTACAGATAATTTAAAGTGTATGTATTTTTTTTTAACTAGGTGATCATCTGTACCATATGGCTGTCCCTCAGCCCTCCGATACCTCATAGTGACCTTGGTTTCCAGGGGTCAAAGGTTAACCTAGAGTGTGCCATGAGTTCAGTGGTTGGCTTTGCAGTTGTTTTAGGCTACATAGGCTTCCTAGCCTGCCTCTGTCTCCTACTTGCTTTCCTGGCAAGGAAACTACCTGATAACTTCAATGAGGCCAAGTTCATCACCTTCAGCATGCTGATCTTCTGTACTGTCTGGGTGGCCTTCGTCCCAGCCTATATCAGCTCTCCAGGGAAGTATTCTGTGGCTGTGGAGATCTTTGCCATCCTGGCTTCTAGTTATGGTCTGCTGCTGTGCATCTTTGCCCCAAAGTGCTTCATCATCCTCCTGAAACCTGAGAGAAACACCAAGAAACACCTGATGGGCAGATAGAAACTTGTGAATATAAGGGCAGGCATCAAATTAATTGTAGTTTCATGTATCTCAAGAGACACAAAACGTAGACTGCAAAGAGTAAAATAATTAGCAAATATTTATATTAATTTGCGTAATGTTTTGTTTAATATGTTGTCAAATGTATTCCATCTTTCTTGTTTGAATAATAATGTTTCACTTTCTTACCTTATCTTATCTTATTATCGCTAGTATTAGTTTCTTAAGATGTACTGCTGTTTTTAAAGAGGGATGCTCGTTACCAAAACAGTCATGTAACATTTATCTTTTGCTGTAAACAAAAATCTACATTTGTAATTAAATGTAATTTAATTAAAATGTAATTATGAAATCAGGAAATATTTGTATTGATTCATCAATTGTAATTGATAACATAAACATAATAAGCATAAACAATGATGAATATTGTAATTCTTATAAATAATTGGATTTAGCAATAAATACATTGCATTTTAGGAACCTAGTGTTTGGGAACCTTTACGATATTTACAGATCAGTAGTTTTGAATTTGATTGAATTCGAATGATTAGATAAAATTAATAAGATAAGATAGTACTTTATTGATCCCTGGGAAATCCGGCTGCCATAACAGCAAGTACAGGACAGTAGTAGAATAGAGATATACATTTAAAACAAAACTACAAAAAATATAATTCAATGAAGTCATAATTGTAAAAATATATATACATACAGGACTGAGTGTCCAGTTTATCAGATGGGACTTATAACTTATAATATAACCCATTTTAGCACCAAACTGTGGCAGCTCAAAATGCACATTTGTTCCATAATTGTTATTTCAAAAGAGGAGGGGCTTAACATGTGTGTGAATATATGTCCTCTTGTTTACAATGCCTCCAGCTCTATATATATTTCTAAAAATCCAGTTCAGCAGTTAGGATTTTCACAGACTTTGGGTTTGGCCATTTCCTGCCATTTGAAAATATAGAAAAAGATGAGCATTTAAGTTGTAATTTTTGCATTTTAGATTGAAAATGTGGGGTCTTTTTATACCTTTTTAAAATGTCTGCATTTTAGAGTGAAAATGTATTTACAACTTCTGAATTGTGAGAGACACATTTTTGTGGTATATTTATATAATTTATTTTCACTGTTTCTGTAGCTGTGGCTTTGAACATATATTCAAACGTAATCTGTTATTTTTTTCTCAGTAGGATATACATCTGCCACATATTATTTATCATTTTTTGAATGCTGCAATTCAGTTACAATTATGGTTGATGCATAATTTGACATTGAGATTCCAGACTCAATAGTGCTTCTTGATATTATTTGTATCCAGTCCATCCATGTCTTGGGTGTCACTGCTCCTGACTGGCTGGTCCTGCAGAGCTCCCTCCCTGCTGCTTGTTGTGATGGTGAGCAGGGATGCGGGGCTCAGGGTGGGGCTGGAGGGGGTGCAGACCTCCATGTGCTCTCGCTGGGGCTCAAGAGTGGAGGAGTTCAACCAGGGTCAGGATGGAGACATTGTCCTCGGTGGGCTCTTTAACCTTCATTACCAACCGCCAGCCATAGACCAGGACTTCATTAACCCTCCGTTCTACAATCCATGCACTGGGTAAAGGCACTCATCACCTATAATATGTTCATATGCTTATACATTAATCTATCAGATGCATATGATAATCTCTGTTCTTCTTTAAATACACAATAAATGGTGAACTTCTTTCCGGTGATATTAGATTGCAAGTGGAGACACTGAAGGCCGCGTACGCCATGGAGTTTGCAGTGGAAGAAATAAACAACAACCCCCTCATCCTGCCTGGCGTGAAGCTCAACTACCGTATCCTTGACTGTTGTGCCCGACACCCCTGGGTGCTGCAAGGAGCTTTCTCACTAGTTGGAGGAGAGAGTGAGAGTTGTAACTCAATAGCCAATCTACCACAATCTCATGTGTCTGAACAATCTTGGGAAATGAGAGGTACAGTCTGAGATTGGTATATTGAGGTGTTGTCATCGAGTATTTTCAATATTCATTTTTTGATTTTCTGCCCCTACTTTGTATTCATTGCTTTCATCAGGGAGCCCGTCTGTACCGGTGATCATCGGTGGGGCTTCATCTACAACTGCAATAATACTGTCTAGGACTCTTGCCTCTCTGTCTGTTCCAGTAGTGAGTTCCACTGTGAATAATACAGCAAGAGTCCCATTCATTGTCTATTTCATAATGTTGCTTTAACAATTGACACAGAAAATCTGTGAATCCATGTTTTCGCTTTTAGATTAGCTACCTGGCCAGCTGTCCCTGTCTTAGCAACAGACATCAGTTTCCTAACTTCTTCAGGACCATTCCCAGTGACGTCTACCAGGCTAAGACCATGGCCCGCCTTGCAATACTCTTCCACTGGACTTGGATTGGAGCTGTCTTTGCAAACAATGACTATGGCCGTCTGGCAATTCAGGTTGTTAAAATGTATTCTTTATTTGTATTTAAGCTATCATCTTAAATGTGCCTTTATCAATGTATTTTAGTTGTATATATTTTAAGTTAATTTATGTTATTTTATTTGCTATTTTCAGACATTTCAGGAGGAGATTGAGGGATCAGGAGTGTGTTTGGCTTTTTCAGAAGCTGTTAGCAGGGAGACTATTAAGAAAGATGCAAGACGTGTTGCTACCACTATTCAGCGTTCCACTGCAAGAGTGATACTGATCTTCTGCTGGTTTACAGACGTGGGGGAGCTGTTTCTAGAACTGGCCAAGAGAAACGTGAGAGGCTATTATGAAATGCTCACATGTGTTGGACTCATATTTGAGAAGATAAAATTCATTCAGTTTGCTTTTTGTTGTTGTTTTGTAGATAACTGACAGGCAGTTCCTAGCCAGTGAGGCTTGGAGCACCAGCAGTGATCTTTTACAAGATGTTGCCGTTTTGAACGTGGCAAGTGGTGTGTTAGGTGTTGCTATTCGCAGTGCAAGTATACCAGGATTTAAAAGTTTTCTGCAACGCTTAAAACCCTCTAATCACCCTGGTGATTTGCTTTTGAGGGAATTGTGGGAAAAGGAGTTTGGATGTAGCCTTTCAACAACACCATCACATCCTTGGTCCTTGTCTGACAGTTCAACTACAGCACGTGTATCCAGCGCATCACCTGCCAACAGGTCTCCACCGGCAGCTTCCCCGCTGTGCAGTGGGAGAGAGACTCTGGAAGGCGTAGAGAACGTTTTTACTGATGCTTCCCATTTAAGAGCCACATATAACGCCTACCTCGCTGTGTATGCTGCAGCCCACGCTCTTCATAAACATCTCTCCTGCCCAGAAGAAGACAGTTCTCCAGGAGGCAACAGCACCAAATGTAGCTCACCTTATCGGATTAAACCAAAAGAGGTGCAATTATAAAATGTGCTTTATAGTTAATTTCTGATGACGGCTCAGGATAGATTTGTTTCGGGTACTGTTTAGGATGAATGGTATTTTTGTTTTTAGCTGATGTAACCATGTGTTGTTCTTAGTTGTTAGAGCACCTGAACAAGGTGAACTTCACTACTCCACATGGAGAAGAGTTCTTCTTCCGAGGAGCCGACATCCCAGCTGCGTATGACCTGGTCAACTGGCAGACCACCACGGATGGGTCACTGAAACTAGTTCTGATTGGTCGAGTTGATGGCTTGGATTTACACTTTAACAAATCAACCATTCAGTGGACGACTGGCTCCAGTCAGGTAGTCAAAGTGAAAACCTTCTTAATCAAGATTATAATACAATAACAATCCAATATTTATAGTTGACTCATTGAGTTTATTTTACTGTTTAGGTGCCTATTTCTGTATGTAGTGAGAGCTGCCCCCCAGGAACTCGCATAGCCAATAGGAAAGGAGAGCCTGTCTGCTGCTTTGACTGTATCCCCTGTACTGATGGAGAAGTCAGCAATGAGACTGGTAAAGGGAGTAAAACAGATTTAATTGTTTCAGATAATCCAAGCAATCCACTGTTACTGAATAGTTTTCACTGTCAACATAATATAATGATCCTCTTAGGTTCCCATCAGTGCAGGCGATGTCCTATTGAGTTCTGGTCCAACCCGGCGCACACGGCCTGTATTCCTCGCAAAGTGGACTTCCTGTCTTTTAATGAAACTATGGGAATCGTCCTGACAACAGCAGCTGTGTCCGGGGCTGCGGTGACAACAGCTGTGTTCATGGTCTTCCTCCACTTTCGAAACACTCCTGTGGTGAGAACCTTGTGTAATGCCTTGTATAACATCTAAAATATCAAACAAACTGCTCTCAGTTTTATATTATTCATCTCTGTCCCACAATTAATCTCCAGGTCCGTGCGAATAACTCAGAGCTGAGCTTCCTGCTTCTTCTGTCACTCAAGCTCTGCTTCCTGTGTTCGCTGGTGTTCATTGGTCGTCCATCCGTCTGGTCCTGCTGCCTACAGCAGGCAGCTTTCGGGATCAGCTTTGTCCTCTGCGTCTCATGCCTTCAGGTGAAGACCATAGTGGTCCTGGCTGCTTTCCGCTCAGCTCGGCCTGGAGCTGGAGGCCTGATGAAGTGGTTCGGCCCGGTCCAGCAGAGAGGGAGTGTCTGCCTCTTTACCAGCATACAGGTGAGTATTATGTACAACATTAATAATGATAATAATTTACATTGTGTGAGATATACCTAAGTGTATGTATTTATTTTAACTAGGTGATCATCTGTACCATATGGCTGTCCCTCAGCCCTCCGATACCTCATCGTGACCTTGGTTTCCAGGGGTCAAAGGTTAACCTAGAGTGTGCAATGAGTTCAGTGGTTGGCTTTGCAGTTGTTTTAGGCTACATAGGCTTCCTAGCCTGCCTCTGTCTCCTGCTTGCTTTCCTGGCAAGGAAACTACCTGATAACTTCAATGAGGCCAAGTTCATCACCTTCAGCATGCTGATCTTCTGTACTGTCTGGGTAGCCTTCGTCCCAGCCTATATCAG
>OMNS01081455.1:0-24551 GCA_900303225.1 Laemonema laureysi
AAAATGTTTCTTTTTGCAGACGATATTTTACTGACATTGGCCGGAGTTAAGGGGGGCTGGCGGTCAAAGTATTTTTTTAAGGCCACAGCAAATAAACATATATTCATAATAAATAAATAAGAAGATTCAATAAGCTTACTTTAAAAGTACATGCGCTGATGGGCTTTTCTACACACAGCATCCACATGATGCTTGAGGGTCAGCTTGTCATCAATTGCAGTACCAAGATATTTGTACTACTGCACAAACTCAGCCTGATCATTCATCACCACAGGTGAGAAGACCATAGGATTATTTCTCAAATCTATTGTCATTGTGTGATATTTTTAGAATGTTGTATGTTGAGTCATGGGTGTGACTCAGTGTTATGCCCTGTTTATTGTTAGAAATAATTAAAGACTGAGAAATAATGGTGATAAATAATGATGAATAGGTGATGAAGTTCCAAGGCCATGCGCTAGAGGCTGATACATTAGAAGAAAAATGTCAAAAACTAGGGAGAGTAAAAGTTGGCACAGATAGGCAGAATGGAAACAACCGTTTTAGGGATACTTTTGCTAAAATGTATCATAATAAACAGTATAAAGTATAAAGCATTTCTGTTCAGACGGCACGTACTCTAAAAAATTATTCCCGAAACGGAAAACCGGTTACAATATAATACAAATACTAAAGAGCTGTGTATAAGTATATAATAAATATAAATATATAAATAAAACAATTATTATAAAGAATAACTTAATAGATGGGAATGCAATTATTCCTGTTAAAGTGAAATAAAACACTGCACAATGGTGAAGAAGAGCCTGCCCACACCAGTTCCAAAAGCATTGAATGGAGTTCTCCAAGATGGATTGGCCCTTCTATAGTGAGCACATTGTCCATCACGTCAAGCAGTGCCGACAATGAGAAAAAGCAAAGAAAGACACCTAAGATGATCTCATGACCAAGCTAGCACAGCTTCAGATTAAAGATCTTGCCAACAAGACCAAAAAGAAGATGGCACCAGTGATTGCAGCTGAAGATGCCACGCCACGAAGGTCCCCGAAATAGAGGCAGAGGACGACCATGGAAATCAGGTTTTCCTCGGAGTGCAGAACAACGACCCCGTAGCTGGGCTCCGCCAGGATCAGTACAGAACAGTTTGGTCCAGCTGCTGTGTCATGCTGGACCTGCGGACAAACGGTATTGAAGATTCAAATAATTATGTAGTTTCTCCTTTGTCCAAAATAGACCACAGAGTCAAGAGGTAACAGTCAAGCGCTCTCGCAGGATGCCCCAACAACTGTGCAGTCCTTCACTTAATTCTTTTAGCAGTCCTTTACTGCATTTTCTTGATTTCTCACTTATACACAATACAACAGTATTCCAAACATATGACAAGTGCGGGGTTATCAGAGGTCTTCCAATCATTACCTGTTCTCTGGGTTATTCAATACAAAAAGGTGCAACCCCTGTATTTCCCATTGGTTTACCGTTATTTGATAACACCAATCACTGCCTACACCCTCTCTAAATCGAACAAAAGGTGGGATGTGATACCTGGGTGAGATTGGCACACAGACCAGTTGCTCTACTATACATGAAAGAAGGGCCACTTAATGAAAATAGCAACTCCCCCTCAATTGCTTCCTGATCAACTCCTCAAGAACAGTGGGGGTTAGAGACAAAGGTTGGGCAGGGAGGGGGATGAGAACAGAATGAAGGAGAAAACATATTAAAGTAATATTCTTCAACGGGACACATGAGTTTCCAGTGCACAGGTACAGCACAGACAACAGCACCACAAAAGGGATGCCGGAGAATCAAGAGCCTTCTGTGCCTTTGGCGCATCTTGCTCTATCACTAGATACAGTAAAGATGTTTCTCCAGGACAAAACAAATCATACCAATGAGAGAGCCAGTGGCAATTAAAATACAAAGACAAACAATCCTACCCAGACTACTCGTGTCACTCCCGTCAATCTGATGGGACATCCTATGTCAGCTCAAAGCCAAAATCATGTGCACATGGGATGGTGTACACATAGCCATGCCCAGCGACTCACACTACAAGCAGATGCCGATCAGAACAGCACCCAGGGTATCTATCGAACCACCAGTGGTATATTGGCTACAACTACAGCCATCCTCACTCACCAGTACAGCAAGGGAAACTTGGACCCCATGAATCCAGATGCTCAACCCAACTTTGCAACCATCGCCTGAACCCCTGCATTGTACCATGCACTACACCAAAAACCATGAAGAATACAGGGAATTGTGTGACCCAAAGACAGTACATGATCAGATGTAAGATGATTTTTAAACCAGAACACAGAGAGTAGCCTTTTCAGGCAGTGGCAGACGGTGTTATGGGTGATTTTCTTCCAGGGCCAATACAGAGAAAACTAAACATACAGTGTCTTTCTTTTCTTCAGGTTAAGAATCTCAGCAGCAACAACAGAGTTAATGTAGTGCAATGATTTAAAGATTTATTTCAAGTCAAGACAAAATCGAGGTGGTCCATGGAGCATCTAACTATAAAGAAGGAAAGATCCTGCTTTTCACACATTCCTCAGTACCCATAGTATTAGCTTATGCACATATATCAGCATAAGCTGCAAACATACAACAGTTCCCTATTGATAACATCATAAAGTGATAGCATGAACATTTTGACACAAAGAACATCCTTTAAATGATTAACTGGTTTATATCCTAGTTATTATTTGTCATATTATGTATGTTCCTGTAAAATATAATGCGAGTCACAGACAAAGAACAACTCATATACGCACACATGCCCCAAGGTTATGGATGCCAGAAGGGGGGAGCCAGTAGACTATATAAGGAACTGTATTCACTATCTTGCAGGAGTTGCTCCATGGACCAGCTTGGCTTATTGTCATCTGTTGATTCTGTTTCAGTAAACCTATTCACATTGATTGAACTCTCTTCGTATTTGACTCTTATTGACAAAGTAAAGAACATGATAAAACGCCATTAACCTTCACACGTTGTGACCTTTCAGATAAGAAATCCATCAGCCAACATATTAGGCCAGGATTAATGTTGTGGGTGCTCACTAACCTTCTTGGTAAGATGTGAGACTGGATACAATTAAAAGCATAAAAACTAGTCACACCAAAGTCTTTTCACCCTCTAAGTGTGCCAAAATCATATTAAATAGGGTGCCCGTCACAACGTCAATACCCCTGCCTGCCTTTTAAGCAAATTGGAGCGGGTCCAAAATAGTGAACTGTGTTCAGAAGTGCATCCTTCACAATCTTCTCAAATTATTTCATAATAAGAGAGGTAAGCGCCACAGGCCTGTAGTCATTAAGTGACTTTGGAGCTTTCTTTATTGGCACAGGTACAATGATGGAATCCTTCCAAAGACAAGGAATGGAATGACAACATGAAGATAAAACAGAATATATCTGCCAGCTGTTCAGCACAGTTCTTAAAGGTGCTATATGTAACAATGACACCAAGCGTTTAAAATGGTTACTGCAGTCCCCTTCACAATATTAGAGAGAGTTGTCTCCAATATTCAATACTGTGTGAGCAAATGTTACGTCATGCATTACCTTCAATCATGTAATCGATAACATTTTGTATCTTTTCAGTTTCACTCTTTATTTATGTCTACATGCCCGCAAGACTCTACATTAAACTTGGAGCTAGAAAATTATATCCTGACTCTCATGTTATTCATGAAAGGAGTTTGGCTGGCTATCTAATTCTGGCTAAGAAGGCCATTAGGAGGACAGTACAATGAAATAGCAAGTTAACAGCTGGCGCAACTTCAACCTTGCAAATGGATAAAGACAGTGTGTTCAGCTTCACCATGGATCAGTCTAAGCAACGTCTCAAGTCAGCTCAAGCAGCAACCGCAAGTCTGCGCCATCAGCAAGTGCAGCGGCAAGAGCCCGTGCCAGGGCAGAGGCCTGTGTGTACGTGCATCATAAGCCGAGAGAGAAGCTGAGTTGAAAGTGAAGCAGGCAGAGAGAGAGGCAACACAGCTTATGGAGAAAGCAAGGCTGGATGCAGAATCGGTAACTGTAACCCTTCAGTGAGAGGCTGTTGCTACCATAGCACAGGAGGATTTGGAGGCAGCTGAAGAATAGATTAGAATACCTTCGAGCAGGAGGACATGGCTGAGCACCCGTGTTACCAAGCAGAACAAACTGCATATGACACCACATTGTGACATCCCTGCACTTTCGCCTGCTCAATCCAATGAAAGCCTAGTCACATGGGGAATCCCATATACGATTCCTCCATACAACCCCCACAACCCAAAAGCACATTACTGTGCCTAAAGAACCTTCCCAAGCCAACAAGTCTCAACAAGAGGAATACTGGCCATACACCAAGCCATTTATTCAAGCTATGAATCCTTCAACTCACCCCTATAATCCTCAACAACCCATGACCTCCGCTGACCCAGTAAAGACTTCTGCAAGTATTTAGCTCATCCTGAGCTGGTGACCACAGGGCTGAACCAGTTTGACAACCATCCTGAGAGCTTTAGGGCATGGCAGTCTTTTTCTTAACACCATCCAAGGCCTTGACCTCTCAGCCAGCGAGGAATTGGACCTTCTTACGAAATGACTGGGCAGAGAATCATCTGACCATGTCAAGAGAATACGTCACGTGTATTGTCAACCACCCTGATGCAGCTCTCAAGAAAGCCTGGGATAGGTTGAGTGAATGTTATACCTCACCAGAAGTAATTGAAAAGGCTCGAAAACTAAATGGGTTCCCCCGCACCTCCTGCAAAGATTGGGTCAAGCTAAGATTGGGTTAGCCTTCCTAGATAGTGCCCGCAGCATTGGTCCCATAGTAGAGAAACTGCCCCACACCTTACAGGAGAAATGGATTTCACAATGCTCAGCCACAGTCCAAACCCCCTGACACAGGTGAAAATGCCCCCGCCCTGCATCAGAGCTCTCAGCGCCCATGCTGAAAACCTTGTGTAGCTCCTCAGAAAAGCCTCAGAAAGAAGCACAGGCTGGTGTCTGACGATCCCATTCCGCGGTTCCCCACAGCCATGCTCTACCTGTTAGATGGTTAATGGCGAAGGCCACCCTCGCCCCTCGGTGGCAAAAGGTACAGGGCTGCAGAGCACACAGGATAAAACCGTTTGTGAGGAAGGGCCCACAGCCCTCAGGATCTCCGGCATAGTACTCTGGCGCCCCCACCTGGGGGTCAGGAGCATCTCTGGGTGGTGTTTCCGGCGCTGGTGGTTAGGGAGCAGCTGCTGATGCTGAGGCTGTGTGTTGCATTAGTGCGGTAGCTAACTGCTGCAGCTGGTTGGCTAGTGTAGACACCGTATGCTCCAGGGTAGAAATACTCCGGTGAGTCTTAGCGAGCAAAGCAAATCAGCTCCTTCATTTATTCTGATCCACGTACTTTTTTTTTTTTTGCCTAAATTGACTCTTAATAAGTCAAGCTTTTTTTGCACACAATGGATGAGCATCACATCTCACTACAAACTTTGTGGGACACCATTCAACAGACAAAGACTGATATGCTGATGCATTTTGATGCAAAAGTAGATCCCATTCAAAGTAACCTGAGTAGCATTCAGAATTCCCTAACTACTTTGGGAGACCAAGTAAATCTGCAAGAGCAGCGCGTTGGGGCTAATGAGGACTCTCATTCCGAACTCTCATTCAAATCTCATATTTATTATGTTTTGCATAAAGTCAACTTTGGAATCAATGTTTTACATCAATCTCAAAATTGTTTTACATGTAGAGTTTGTATGAAACTTTTAAACGCATTTAAAACATTTGTTTGAAACAGACATTGTTCTGCTTAACACAGCATATAATAGACTGTAGATTTGTCCTTGGACATCCTCATCTTATTCATCACTGTACAATGTATGATGCACTTAAATGGCCATCTCCAAATGTTCGAAGACACATTCATTAGCTTCAACTCATATTTAAATGTATTCATTCGTGGATTATGTATCCACCTCATTTACAACAGTATTTTGGACCGTTTATCTCAAATGATGGTAGGTAGGCACTCTGCTCAGCTTAATTTCTCTTTCTCTTTTGACTTTTTAAGTTTTCAATTTGAGT
Source organism: Laemonema laureysi (assembly GCA_900303225.1). Classification (NCBI taxonomy): domain Eukaryota; kingdom Metazoa; phylum Chordata; class Actinopteri; order Gadiformes; family Moridae; genus Laemonema; species Laemonema laureysi. The sequence continues at coordinate 6,084 of OMNS01081455.1, forward strand.
TTCATCCTCATTTCATTCTCCATTGATTAACTTTCATCCTGTCTTTACCCATTTTAAAGCCATATCCTGCGCTACGCTTTTATTTTATTAATTTTTTTCATTATTTTTTATAAAGTAATAGATTTCATTTTTAAGCGCTCAGATTTTAAGTTGTATGTTTCACAGTCCGATAGCCTGCCGAGGCTAGCATAATGGGCTTGTTTTTAGCTTCCTGGTTGTTTTTATCTATACGTTTTAACAATGTGAAAGACTCCAGCTACAATGCCTCCCCTTACCTCCCCTCCTCACTGCTCGGGCTGTCTCCAGTTAATATAAAAGATCGCTGAACTCTCCCCTGGCTTGACCCCAACACCACAGGTGAAGCAGCACCATCCACCTTCCCCTCCGCTCCTTTAGCGGATCCCTGGTCTGGCTCTGAGCAAAACCGAAGACCCTTGCCAGCTCCACACCCTCGGGCCCGGAGCCTCGCCCGGGGGAACAAATAAGGGGGATGCGGTCTCCCCTACATCTTACAACCTGACACTCCTCAACTGGATAACACAAACCGGTATCAGGCCCTCACTGAGTCGGACAGCCCTCCCCCGTCCAGTGGCAGCCACGTCTCCTTCTGGGCATCAAAACCCCCACGGGACCGTTGCCCCCACCTGCCCCTTGGGACACAGCCAACTCTCAGGTCAGAAGCCTCCCGCCTTACTCTCTGGTTTCACTGATAATCGGTGACTCCATTACCAGGAACATCAGAGCTAAATCTGCAGTGACCCACTATTTTCCTGGTGCTGCGGTCCTAGATATTTTGAAGCTTACCCTGAGCCTAATACCCTCTCGTTCGTAACGTTATAGTCCATGTTGGCACAAATGACCTCAAACATAAAAGTAACGGAAATACTGAAATGTAACTTCACCCATCTTTTTTAAGGTCTGTGGCAAACATGTTTTTTTCTTTGGTCCAATCCCCAATCCTCAGTCTCCACACATGGCTTCAGTCTCTATGCTGGTCACCCAATAATTTCAATCTTTTTTGGGAACGCAGCGCTTTTTATAAGAACAATGGCTTCCCCCCCACCTTCTCTTATTTACAGAAACCTAGACTTTCTGGCCGTGGCGGAGCAGTAGCTGTAATTTAAAGGATAATTATCTATGTACCCCTCTTTCATCTAGTGAATTCTCCTCATTCGAGTACCTTGCCTTCTGTCTAAATTAGCAATTTCCCACCTTGTTTATTTTAGTTTACCGTCGTCCTAAACCAAATGGCTCTTTTATTACTGAATTCTCCTGTTATCTGTTGCTATGCTGAGAAAAATCCAGACTTATCATTCTTGGTGATTTTAACATTCATGTGTGTTGCTCTAACAATGTGATGGCTGGGGAGTTCTTGAACTTGAAGAATCCTTCAACTTGTGTCATGCTTCTGGGCCAACCCATAATCAAGGCCACACTCGTCTGGTGTGAGCATTGTAAACTTGGACACTATTGATGTGTGTGTTTCTGATCATCTCAGCATTGTTTTTAATATGTTCTCTGCTCCTCCCTCTGGAAAACACTCTGGCCCCACCCGCTCTTGCATCATTAACCCTTCAACTCCCACAAAATTCTGTAATAATTTTAATTCTACTGCAACCACCCCAGCTCTTTGTCACTCCATTGACGATCACCTAGTGGCACCATTTTAAAAAGCCAGACTAACGCATCCACCAGAGTCTCCCCCTGGCTGAATGATCACAGTCATGCCCTTAAAAGAGAACTTGGAAATGGAAAGCCTGCAACCTGTATTCTATGAAATTATGAAAGACCTAATGGATAACAATAATGCTGCGGTTAAAGATGCAAGAGCAAAATCCTATCAAAACTCTAGAACCCTGTTTAAAACTATTATGCATGTTGTTGGTGCTCCCCAAAACATTGGCTTCCCCTCCCCTGACCTTTGTGAGCAATTTTCTACTTTCTAAAATGAATCCATCAGATCTCAGTTGGACTACACTCAACCCCTATTAAATGCAGCTAGCTGTAAAGCAGTAGATGTAGCTCTTACCTGGCCCACTGGCCCCTTTTGCTCCTTCAAGCAAATATCCCTGGAAACCCTTTTTAATATTATAGCTTTCTCCTTAGATGTTGTTCCTACTAGACTACTGAAGGAGATTTTACCCTCTGTTGGTCCTCATATCCAATCTCTTGTTAAGAGCTCCCTGTCCTCTGGATGCTTTCCCGCCTACTTTAAAACTACTTTGGTCCTTCCCATCCTCAAAAAAACTCATCTTGACCCCTCTTGTTTGAACAACTACAGACCTATTTCTAAACTCCCTTTGGTTGTAGAAAAAGTAGTTTTTACTCATCCATCCATTGTCTTCAACTGGTACAGAACGCTGCAACTCGGCTTTTAACTGGCTCCAAGAAATCTTATCTTCCAAGGTCTAGGTTAAAAATAAAAGCATTTGAGATTAGAGCTCCTAGACTTTGGAATGCCCTGCCCTCGGAGATCAGGCTCGCTGACTCAGTGCCTTGTTTTAAATCCCTTATTAAAACACATTTTTACAAAATATTTTGTGCACCATAGGCAGTTTTCATAATCCTTTAAATACATCCCTAAACTCGGATGCAAAGTAGTAAGTAGCCTGCTGTTTAGCATCTTCAGTGGGCTCCCTGGCTGGCTGTGTCAACTCTTTGTTAACGACATGAACTCTTAATTAGTCCAAGCTTCTCATATGTACGCAACCTAGAATAGGCTTTCTATCTCCTCTACAACAGCAAACCTTGTATTCACTGTTTTCCCTTTAACAATAAGTGACACCAGTGCTTGATTTTTGTCCACCTTATTACTGCATACTGCCACTTATTGGTGAATCTGGGTATGCACACTTATACTTATTTTTTCATGTTGTAGATACCTATAAGTAATGCCTCGCTCTACATCCGAAAATGTATGTATAAATCGTAAATGGAAGGAGATGGAAAATAACAACGAAGTTGGTGGGCATGTTTGTTTCCATCTGATTTTCGGGTGTAGTGTGAGAAAAGTATTGATTGTAAGCAAATTGGGCATATCCTGTGTCAAGTAGGGTTGATTCACCAGCATCCAATTTTTTTTTTTTTTCATTACATATCAAGCATTATAGGAGTAATACTAAACATTATTAGGAGTAATCATTTTGTACAATCAAGTATAATCATGTGTTTGAAACTTTATCATAATGTGTGTGTTACCAATAATCATGTGTATCACCAAAGTATATCATGTATAACCAAGCACTAAGAATAGCTAAACACTGGAGGTTGTTGTTTTCTCTAGAAATCACTAGGTGGCGGCAACCCTGACACACACAAGAGCCAGTATATGCCTAGTGCACTTGCAAGAGAGCACTGTTGAATATCATAAAGTACCTTAAATATCACACAAGTAAGTACTTTGTATAGTGGGAAGTACCTGGAATATCATGCATGAGTACCAGATACATCCCCATGTAAGGGCATACGTGGGCACAAGCATAGCACTGCATAGGCACCTTACGGCCTCATGGGGCACATGAGCTAAAATACTGTATAAAAGGGAACAACAAAAACAAATATTTGAGTGTTCTCCCCGGACCAGCTAGAAGACACCCTTTGGAGGAAGAGAAGAAGCACATAAGAAATCTCCGTACATTTCTCCTTATTTATCGGAACTCAGCAAGATAGGACTTTGTCATTTTCGGAGAGAGAACACACATCTTTCCACCTGGAAAAATGGATTTAATTTAGATTAAAGGAGTTTTCTTATTTTGTGCTCCCGACGAAGGGAGTGAAGATCCTGGGAAAAAGTCACCGTGACTTCCAACTAGAAACAATCCGGAGACTGTATTCTATGGACTGCTTTATTACATTTTAGAGTGGTTTTGTATTTTTCCAATGTTCAGAGTTTTGGATTTCAGTGGTTTCATAATTTTCCAATAATTATGGACACTTTCTCCCAAGGTATGTGAGTGCTTATTGCTTTAGGATGAAAGTCTGCTAATCCACAGGGAGATAAAGTCCTTAAGGCATCTCGTTGTCGGCATGCAGTGAATTTAAAATAAGATTCTGAAAAGCTATTAGGTAAGCACTTGCATATCGCGGGCCCTCATCTCACCGTTGGGTAAGGACTTTTTTCACTTTTTTCACTCCCCACTCCCGAGTCGGAACGACCGAGGCCTCGGCTTGCTCTTCCCCCATCACCAAAAGAATTCAAGGTCTTTTTAGTTTTTTCATTCAATCCAAGACATAGACTCAGCAATCGGTAAGGTATTTTGTAATGGTATGCCCTAGATGTTTGAGAGTGAGACATCGTTGATTGATATTTTGGACAATCACATTTATCATACATTTAATCATATTTACTAGTATTCTAACCTGTTTTGCCAATTTTATGCTATGCCTTTTGCTGTACCTCTGCTAAATACCTGCAATAAAAATGATCAAGTAATTGATGAATAGATCTTTGTGGACATTTTATCATTATAGAAGGTAAAAAGATTTAAGAGTGTTTTATTAATACATGGTTCTATGTGGTTATCTTAGTCCCCTATTGTTTAAAATATCCCGAGGGCTAGATTTATCCAGGCCTTCAAACCTTTCCTAGCAAATCACAAATAAGTGCCCAGATCCCCAGCTCATAGCCAAGGTTACGTCTTGGGCCACTGCATCGGAGCAAGCGGGGTAGACGTTTGGAGGATAAGGTAGTTATGGGCTAGGCGTACAGGTTTCGCATCACCTCCATTAGAGGAGGTTAACTGACGGATCTAACACCTGCCCTATCCAGATAAGGTGTTTGTAGAAGACAAGTACGCGTCTCTAAATTACAGGTTACAACCATTTCCTATGGAGTTATACGGGACCTGAGATAAGCATCTCAATGGCTAGAGTACTTGTGTCTTTGGAAGCATAATAACAATAATAATAATAATAAATTACTCCTGAAAACACAAAACCTGTCACCCTCTCTGGATGGAGAGGACCAGACAGTGGAATACAAGAGTGAGTCATCATAAGTAAGTTTCATTTATTTATCTTTATTCCAAGACAGTTTCATAATTAAGTGGTCATTTTTCTAAGAATAGATACGCACTAAGATCCAGCGGTTGTTGTTCTCCCCAGAATCTCTCGAAACCTATGTGCGCATGCGAAAGAGCAATTTGAATATCACACGAAAGCACTCTGTATATCACCATGTAAGGTCATACGAGGACGTGAACCAGAGCTTCTGTATAGCACCTTATAGGGTCATACAGGGACATGAACCAGAGCACCTTATAAAAAGGGGCAACAGAGGTGAAAATTCGAGCATTCTCCCCGGATCAGCAAGAAGACACCCTTTGGAGGAAGCATACAAGAAATCTCCGCGCATTTTTTCTTTTTCGGGACTCAGCAAGAAAGATTTTCAGCGAGAGACCACTTTGTGGATTTTTCCAGCAAGATACTTTCTGGATTGAAGCCAAGGTTGCGTCTTGGGCCGCGGCACTGAAGCAAGCGGGTTAGACGCTGAGAGACTAGTTAGGGGCTAGGCGTGTCTGCCCCATGTAGGTAGGAGAGGAGAGGTGGTGGGGGCTATGCATAGTCCAGGTGAACTAATTAACAATACCATTATAGTTATAGCATGAACATTTGAACACAAAGAAAAACCTTTAAATGATTACATAGTTTAGTTTTTACTTAATTTCTTGATTACATGTTTTTAATTATTTCCCACATTCCCCCCTTTGTGACTTGAGGGTTACACATTTTGTTATGAGTCACACTTCATTATTGCAGAATATGCTGTTTTTATCATTTTTCCGCAAGCTTTGCCACATAGTTAATTTCCCTTATGTCATCATGTTATTGCAAAATATTATTATTATTATTTTGTTATTGCAACATATCATACTGGATCCAACTATGGTTTAGCATTTATTACATTCTTGATTGCATCTTACTCCTAACCTGTGTGGCTGAGTCATACTTCTAACTTTACAGACAGGAAAACAACCAGTGTGACAATAGCACACAGGTTTAACCTTTGCAACAGCAGGTAAACAACGTACAGTATGAGGGCAGAATCATATATTTTACAAATGGATGAGGTTTTCAGCCGAGCAAACAAGTCAGACAACATGGATAACATGTTACAGTGCTAGTAGACTACCACAAATGAAACCATTGCCTTTTGCACCAAACCAATGCATCAATAACTACAAAACAAAGGGAAAATGCTATGTGGCATGCATATTATAGTTCATGTTAAAAATTGGCGATCAACAGTGCCCAATCAAGCCTTCCAAATTGCGAGGACCTCTTCATGGCAATGGGGAATGGAAAACCGGTCGTACCTCCAACGGTTATCAAAAGGTTATAACATTTCCACTCTGTATTGTGAGAGGAAAAAAACAGGCAGTCCTGCAATGTAGCAACTGGTCAGAGTATTGTAGGTGTGAAACGAGAAGCGATGGTGCATATTTACCTGCACGTAGAGCACAGAAATGGTGGGAATGGTGCTGTTGTTGTTACTGTTTGCAACATGTTGTGTAATCCCTTTGATTTAGTCAATGATCAGATGAATGGTTACCACCATAGCAGGATAATATAGGCTAAAGGCTAGGGATCCACCGATCGCTATAATAGTATCACAACCACAGGATTGTTAAAATGCTAAGGTATAGTATGATGGACTTAAAGGTAACAGCTACCATGGATAGTGAAGGAAATGGATCTGTATAGACTCCAAAGGCAAAGGGGGACTCTGAGAAGGAAGGGTCACAATCTGATAGTGACTGCACAGTGTTGACCTATTCCTAGAAGACAAGTATGATTCAGCCACACAGGTTAGGAGTAACATGTAACGTGTAATGTGCCAAAGCTTGCAGAAAATATTTATAATAAAAACAGCATACAGTATTCTGCAATAATGAAGTGACAAAGGGGGGAATGTGGGAAATACTTAAAAACACATAATCAAAAAATGAAGTAAAAACTATGTAAACATTTAAAGGGTTTTCTTAGTGTTAAAATGTCATGCTATAACTATAATGATGTTGCCGATAGGGAGCCGTATGTGATGTCAAGCTGACCTAAGCTGATACCAATGTTTTCAGTTTTCAGAGACGAAAGAGTGAATTAAAACAAAAAGCAACATTTTTGTAATTGGCTGCATACCTTTGCATACATCACTTTGTGTTAGGATAGCAAAGTATAATGGTGTATTTAAAAACATTATGTTGAAAATAGGGTGTAACTATAGCCATTATGTCATCAAAGGAGTTTTTTTGTGTTTCAGCTCCACCACAGGGGGGAGTCAGTAGGCTATATACTGTAACATGGGTGTCAAACTCTTTTTCACCCTGGGCCACATCAGCATTACGTTTGCCCTCAAAGGGCCGTTTGTAACTGAAATTTACATTACCTACATACATTGTAGGATTATTTGTAGATCTTTTTCTAGTTAAACACCGTTATGGAAGCAATCTAGCGGCAGGATGCCGTCATTTCGCGGGTCACAAAATCGTGCTATATAATAATAATATACTGAACTGTGTTGCTCCATGGACCAGCTCGATCTATTGGAATCTGTTGATTCTTCAGTAAACCTATTCACATTGTTTGAACTCTCTTTGTGTTTGACTCTTATTGATGAAACATTATTCTTTTCTTTTATAGTTTTAGTGTGTTAAAGTTAAAGAAAGGTGTGCGGAAAGATCTACAGCAACTAGCCCAGAAGAAGAGAGAAATTTCTCCCACAATACAAGCATACATAGAGGCTAAATCTTAGATGATTGATGATTAAACAAAGTTTTATGACTAGCTATACAGAAGTTTGCCTATATAGCTACATTTACCACAAACTGCCATTCATGATTGCTTGGTAAACAAAGCTATGCAGTCCAGAGATGTATTCAGGTTAAGGTAATAAGGCTGTCTCCATTTGACCTATATGCTATGGAACATATGGGTTACATCAACTGTGTCTTCAATGCTGCTCAAGCAGAGTGCCTTTTGGAAATGTAAGGGAGGCTCTCTCCTTTTTTACAGGAAAAAGTAACACATTCTATGTAATTTAAATCATTACATACTAACCATAGCTCAAGCTTCTTCTATTTATATCACCTATCTTAGACTCTTTTGCTTATGTTTGCTTATGTTTGCTTATGTTTTCAGATTTTCTTTATTTCACAGCTTTGTTGTACTTTTTGCTGTCACTATATCCCATCATTTTCCCTTTGCACTAATTAATCTCATGTTTCTAAATTGAAGCACTAATAAAACTAAAACAATAATATAGTTTTTCTGTCATGCTTTCATGGTTACTGTATCAATTACTGTACAGTTTAAAACCTACCTCTGTCCTTTTGACAAAGGTTGCAATCAAGGTGTAGTATGTATGTACCTCAGCCAACTCTTCAGGCTTCAGCAATGAGGAGGAAACCTGTCGCTATGGCTCCATTAGTTTGGTCTGCACATTCAGTTCAGGTTAGCATGTAGAAATCTTGTAGAGAAATGTGCTAATAGTAAATTATTCTCAAATTGTTAAGAGACCATCTCAGTTCTAAATAAAATGCCATGGAAATGTGCATCAGCAGTCAAGACCAAATGAAAATGTTATCTTCTATCTATCTACTGTAGTCTGTTGTCTGTAGTCTAAAACCTAGGCCACAGCCTCAGTCGCAGCTCCAGTCCTAACATCCTCCTGAGTCAACTGCCCTGGATGGAGCAGTGAGTGAACTTCAATCGGTCGGGGGAGGTAGTTGGTGTCTGGAGGGGGGCTGAAGTGAGCTCTCCTTGACAGGCTTGAATCCTCAAGATAGGGAATGGGCCCACACACCTTGGGGCCAGCTTCCTGCTCTCCCCCTGAAAGGGCAGGTTCTGAGTGGAGAGCCAGATGTTCTGTTCTGGAGTGTACTGGGGTGCAGGGCAATGAGCGCAGTATCCATCTCCTGGTTCATCCGTTCGGTTTGACCGTTGGACTGAGGGTGAAATCCAGAGGACAGACTGACAGAAGCTCCCAGTAGGCTGCAGAACTCTCACCAGAAACATGACGTAAATTGTGGGCCCCTATCAGAGACAATGTCACTGGGGAGGCCATGAAGACGAAACACATGATAGAGTATTATCTCCGCAGTTTTTTTTGTCAGAAGGTAGTTTGGGTAATGGAATGAAATGGGCAGTTTTAGAAAAGCGGTCTACAACAGTGAGGATGATTGTTTTACCATCGGAGGGAGGAAGTCCAGTGACAAAATCCAGGAAGAGGTGCCACCATGGACGATGAGGCACAGATAAGGGCTGGAGGAGACAGAGAGGAGCCTGTCGGGCATTCTTCTGCGGAGCACAGATGGGACAGGTTAACTCCTGTGTCTCTCGTGATTAACTCCTTTGTGTCTCTCTCCATGGAGGACTACCAGAAATGCTGATGCAGTAGGCCCTGAGTAACAAGCAAGATGTGACGAGTGACCCCACTGAAGAACCTGAGATCGGAGAGTAGCAGGAACATACAGGCAGTTATCGGGACAAGCACTGGAAGAAGGATAGTCAGTGTGAAACCTCTTAACCTTGTCTTCTAATTTCCAAGTGACAGTGCCGATGACACAGGTGGGTGACAGAATGCCCTTAGGGTCTGCTGGGGAACTGGCAGGCTGGAACTGGCAGGATAACATAGATGAAGAATTTTGACTCTCATGCACCGTTTTGTTTCAGATACATACTGGAGCATTTCATCAGATATGCCTTGTAGTTGTCTACTGTGGTACAAAATAATTGGATGTCCAGAGACCCAACTCTCCCTGTTCTTCCAAAGGCTTGCATGTAGGCGTCAATGTTTCTTGGAGGCCCATAGTTGACAATATGGTTGACACCCTTGAAATCAACACCCATTCCAAGTGCTGAGAACAGACGATGGGTCTTTGAGCGAGTTCATAATATGCAGTTTGATGTCCTCTGGTGTCTCTGAATGGTACATGTCCACCACTCGATAAGTCTGAAAACAAGAGTACAACAGTGAGCACTCAGCTATATTCTGACAGTATATAACCACCCTTTCTGTTCTTAGGGCCTTGCTTTCCAGCTCCTGGCAAAGCCATGCAAAAGTATTGGCTGGATCAGGATAATTTTTTGGTTGCAAACCTGATGTGGTCCCTGTTTGGGCTTTTATCAAGCTCTAAACATTGTTGCATTCCAAGATGTTTCCTCAACTTCCATCTCATGGCTTTAGCGGCTGTGGCAGTAATTGCCAGGAGTGGCACAGAACTGGGTAAAAGAGATCTTAATTTGCCAACTTTTCCAAAAACTAATAATATTTATGCAGTATGTTTGGCTTTATTGGAATTCTAAATTGGATGATGACTGATTTGAAAGATTAGGTCTGCAACTTAGTGTTACGCAGCTACAACATTGTACCCAGATGGTACTGGGGCAAGGTAACTGGATTAAATGATAATAATTATGTAAATGTAATAGTTTTAGTGATAATAATTGACTTTGCTACTGTCAAATTGCACACAATACCGTGACATTAGCTATAGAAATTAGCAAATTAGCTGGATAGATGGTTAATTGTAATTTGCTCTTACCAGTAGATCGCTGTATGTACTTCGTCCAGAGCAATTCCCAACAATTACTCTCGAAACATGGTCGTTTGCAGGATGGCTCTCCATCTCTCTTTGCAAAAGAATGTTTCAGGAGATCCATATACAAGGGAGTACTGGCCAGCAGCTATTTTCTCGTCCATGTCTGGATCTTGGCCGGTGTACACTGTAGCTACCCCCCTTGAATGCAAGGTTTTCACCTGGTCCTCCATTATCACACCAAGGGGGACACTACCAAGACCATGACATTTTCACGCCATGTCTCTGTGTTTACCCACTGCAGATGATAGGCCATGTTTGGAATATGAAACTTTTTCCATAACCGGTGGGCAAATATGCAAGAACGTCCCTGTTAATCAGCAGATGCTAAAGATATTCTTTGTATATCTTTACAACCATTGACCGAAAGAACCAAGCAGGCCTGCCTTATTGCACGATCCAAAACTGTAAAAATCTGTAAAAACACTAACTCATACGTGAGAGTAATGTCTCCTGGTTTCAATGTTACGTTTGTAATATGGTAGCTAAAATAAGTTCCAGTTGTACTGGCACCAACATTACTGTTAAGATATAGCTATCACTACATAAATAACTTTACTATCTTGTTATAGTTAACTGTACACTCACTGGCCACTTTATTGGGTACACCTGTTCAACTGCTCGTTAGCGCAAATATCTAATCAGCCAATCATGTGGCAGCAACTCAATACATTTAGGCATGTATACATGGTCAAGATGATCTGCTGAAGTTCAAACCAAGCATCAGAATGGGGAAGAAAGGTGATTTAAGTGACTTTGAACATGGCATGGTTGTTGGTGCCAGACAAGCTGATTTTAGTATTTCAGAAACTGCTGAATTTTATTTTGAAAAAAATAAACAACATGAAAGCATGGATCCATCCTGCCTTGTATCAACGGTTCAGGCGGGTGGGGGTAATGATGTGGGGGATATTCTTCTATATTCTTCTTATATTTTCTTGGCACACTTTGGGCCCCTTAGTACCAATTGAGCATCGCTTAAATGCCACAGCCTACCTGTGTATTGTTGCTGACCATGTCCATCCCTTTATGACCACAGTGTACCCGTCTTCTAATGGCTAGTGGCTATTCCAGCAGGATAACGCACCAATAATGTCACAAAGCTCAAATCATCTCAAACTGATTTCTTGAACATGACAATGAGTCCACTGTACCTAAATGGCCTCCACAGTTACCAGATCTCAATCCAATAGAGCACCCTTGGGATGTGGTGGAACGGGAGATTTGCATCATAGATGTGCAGCCGATAAATCTGCAGCAACTGTGTGATGCCATCATGTCAATATGGACCAACATCTCTGTGGAATATTTCCAGCACATTGTTGAATCTATGCCACAAAGAATTAATTAATTATAATTATAGCCCTTAATCACAGTTACAGTCTCAAAGGGCTTTACAGGCTATATATGAATGACACCCTCTAAACCCTAACCCCCCTAAGGAAGAAATCTTGAAGGAAGGAATGCGGGATCCCTCCTTCCAGGGGTGGTTAGGAGTGCAATGGGTGCCATCACAGACATAGTAATAATATGCAAACATTTTAAATACAGATTTACAACAATGAAAAATGAATGAATGTTTGTCCATGGCGATGAGGTGCTGGCAGGTGGGCATGCTGGTAGCCATCAAGTGGGGTGGCCACACATCCCGCCATGATCACAGCAACACAAGACACAAGAACTTTATTAGATGGGCAGGGTGGACAGGAAACAAGTAGGGAACCGCTGATCTAGTACCCATTGGCAGCACGGGTAGACTAGTGCTGGCTAACAGGTTGATATAGCTGTAATGAGAGCTGAGGGGCACTCCTAGCAACCATATGTGAGGGTAAAGAGGTAGGTTTTAAATTTGGATTAGTATTTTTCAGCAGAGTCGGCTATAGAGGGTCGCACCAAGGCAAGGCCCTAGGGGTCAGCTTCTGTTAAAATATCTGGAGACTGATTTGGTAAGGTTGTGTAGTATTCACTTTGGGATGTGAGAGGACGCTGGCTTTATTTTGTTGGCCGCTTCTGCATCTGAGCCTTAATTCTAATCTTTTTAGTTTCCTTACCACTTCCCTGCAAATCTTTCTGGTTCTATTCTATTTCTGGTTCATTACTTAAACATTCTCATCTCTTTCTGTTTGGATTCTACCGCAACGCTACTTTGATTGGACTTGATTGGCTCTGCTCCACTGCTGCTCCACTGCTACCGGCTACCTAGCTGGTTAGCCTGCAGCCTCCTACTAGCCGGCAGCCTCCAACGAGCTAGCTGGCTCCCTGCTGTTCTCCTTAACAGATTTTTTCGCCACTGCTTTGGACTGCTACTAAGAGGTAGGCTCAATGTTACATCCTCCTTGGCTGGCATGTCTCTGAAATACTCTGTCTCGCAACTACTCAAACTCAACAACTACTTCAAAAAAACACTTGGACTCCTACTTCGTCCATGTTACATCCACAGAGCCTCCCGCAGAAAGTTAGTTTATTCCCGGTCTGAAACTCATTCCATCCCTTCTCTCTGGTCAGCCCAGCGCACTTCCGCAACTCTATGACGTCACAACAACCTACACGTGCGATCTGCCTGCCTCCGCCCCCTTGCCAAAGCACCCCAGCCTGTCCAAATTCAACCACATCTCAAACTTGCTCTGTTTAACACCCGATCCCTAAACAATAAGGGCCTCCTACTCAATGAATTCATAACTAACAATAATCTGGACTTTCACTGAAACATGGCAAAAGCCCCTGGAATATTTTTCTCTCAATCAGTCCACACCCTCCGGATACTCATACATGGACAAACCATGCCACCATGGGTGTGGTGGTGGAATAGCCGCATTTCATAGGCAAAACATCAGCACAAGTGCAATAACCATCCCGGCTCCTGTTGTGGAAAATCAACATGAACAACAACATGAAACTGAAGAAGGAGGAGTTGAGGAGTTGAGGAGTTGAGGTGGCAAAGTAGAAAGTATTTTATTATACTTGCTACAATAAAAGGAGGGTGGTCAGCTGAGTATCCTCCCTTTCAAACCTCAGGATAAACCCTTTATATACTTTTCCCCTAGGTTACCACCCTCTGGATCCCAGCCAATCCTGTTCTTACCTCTCTTTACACATTTAATAAGTTACACCCAGTTTTCCCCCTGGCAAACCAGCACCCCCTTTCTGCTATTCCTCAAACAATGATCTCTACCCCCCTATGTAAATGATGGTTGCAGATACTATCAACTACCCCCACCCCGTCAGCCCCTGACCAGACCCTTTCTCACAACATGTGCTATCTTCAACCGAGCCCTTTGAACCCCTTACCACACCCTTTCCTGTGCCATAGAGTGTGATTAACCCCCCTTATCTCTATCCTCTAGTCCCAAATGACCTCGGTCACTCTTCCCTCATGTGGTTTTATTGCTCACCTACCACCACATCCTTTGTCTCCTGGGCACAGCAAGACCATCTGGTACTCAGAGATGATCTTCCATTCCTCTCTTCCAAGTCTCTCCACACTTAGTTCATTCATTGAGCCTTTCTTAACAAAATAACAACTATATTTTATAGTAAAATTCTCCCACACTCCCTCCTCATTTGAACACCTTGCTTTTAAACTGTCTGGTCCCGAACCCCTGGTTTCTGGTCATATACCGCCCCCCCCAAACCCAACCCTGCTTTCTCCTCCGACCTGTCTGAATTCTTGACACAACTCTGCGTCATTTCTCCATCCATTCTGCTACTTGGTGACTTCAACAAGGTCATACTCTGGACCTGGTCTGCACCTCTGGCATCTCCATCAGTAATCAAATCCATCCACCCCTCGTCTCTCTCCACCCTCCCTCATCATCATGTCTCCCCTACAGACCTGGTCAACGATGCCTACAAACAACATCAACAGCTTTACAAGGATGCTCTCAACAGCGCACGCTCCTCCCACTACTCCGCCATCATACAATCCGGCAGCAACAACCCCAGGACTCTGTTTTCCACCAAACTCCTTAAACCTAGAGACACCACTCCAACTCCTTCACTGTCAGTAATTGCGTCTCTTTTCTCACACACTTCCAAACAAAAATGGACACAATACACACCCAACTGACCAACGCCTCTGCCAACACGTCTCTTTTCCTGATCCCGCCCCCCCTCCTCCGTCCAATCACCCTTTTACATCCTTCACTGAAATCACAGCATCGGACCTATCCTCCATTCTCACTACCATGAGAACCTCAATCTGCATCCTGGACCCCATTCCCTCCACCCTAGTCAAAGCTTGTCTCCCCTCACTCTCTCCCTTAATCACCTCAGTTATAAACTCCTCTCTGGCCACTGGCCTTGTCCCCCCCTGCCCTCAAACTTGCTGCTATCACCCCTTTATTAAAAAACCCAGACTCAACCCTGAAACACTCTACAATTACGACCCATCTCCAACCTTCCCTTCCTTTCAAAAATCCTTGAGCGAGCCGTTGCCTTCCAATTAAAATCTCACCTCAACTGCAATAACCTCTTTGAAACCTTTCAATCCGGATTTTGCTCTAGACACAGCACTGAAACCGAAACAGCACCAACGACATACTCCTCTCTGCCGACTCTGCCGGTTCTCTCTCCATCCTCATCCTCCTCAACCTCAGCGCTGCCTTCGACACCATCAGCCACTCCATCCTCATCACCTGCCTCCAGTCCTCCCTTGGCATCACCAGCACCGCCCTCTCCTGGTTTCAATCATGTCTTTCAGACAGATACCAATTAATCTCCGTCAACAATTGCAAATCCCCCACTGCCCCTGTCACTCACGGTGTCCCCCAAGGGTCAGTACTTGGTCCCCTGCTCTTCATCCTCTGCATCCTTCCGCTTGGTCTGATTCTCCGCTAACATGGCCTCCGCTTCCACTGCTACATCGACGATACTTAGCTTTACCTCTCCACTACTGCTGCCACCCATTCCACCCTTACTACCTGCCTCACTGACGTCAAAATATGGATGCAAAACAACTTTCTCAAACTAAACTGCAATAAATCGGAAATCATTATCATTGGCCCAAACTCCCTCACCCGCTCCACCCAGGATTTCTCCCTTAATATTGACGGTTCCATTGTCACCCCCTCCACTCACTTCCGCAACCTTGGACCCCACCCTTTCATTCCTCCCTCACGTAACCCACATCACAAAAACTGCCTTTTACCACCTGAGGAACATTGCTCATTTCCGTCCCTCCCTATCATTCTCCCCTGCTGAAACACTGGTCCAAGCATTTATTTCATCAAGGCTCGATTACTGCAACAGCATTCTCTACGGCTCATCAAACACCATCCTCAATAAACTTCAATATGTCCAGAACTCTGCTGCCTGCATGCTCACCTGCACCCGCCGCTCTGACCACATCACCCCCATCCTCCACGACCTCCACTGGCTCCCAATCAAACACAGGATACACTTCAAAATACTTCTCATCACATTCAAAGCCCTCATCTGCCGATGCCAACCTCCTAACACCTACCATGACCAAGCTCCGGACCTGGGGCGCCAGGGCCTTTGCCGCAGCTGCCTCCTCCCTCTGGAATGCCCTACCCAGCCATATCCGCAACGCAAATACCCTGTCATCATTTAAAACAGCCCTCAAAACCCAGTTTTTCACCCTTGTTTTGTTTTGTTTTGTTTTGTTTCCCATGTAAAGTATCTGGAAAACGCTATATAAATCTATGTATTCTTCTTCTTATTATTATTATTACTTTGTGTTACTACTCTATAGACTTGGTGCTATAAATAATTGAACCAAGGCAAGGCCCTAGGAGTCAGCTTCAGTTAAAATATCTGGAGACTGATTGGGTAACCGATGTTGAATGCACTTTCGCTGTCGCTTTGGATAAAAGCGTCTGCCAAATGACTGTAATGTAATGTAATGTAATGTTGTGTGGTATTCGCTTTGTGTTACTGCTCTATAGTTGCAATTGGAAGACTAGGTGCTAGAGGTTTGACCCAAGGCAAGACCCTAGAAGTCAGTCTCAGATCAAATTATCTGGAGAACTGACTGGGTGGTTCTGTTTTGTGCTGCCTTGGATGTAATACATTTGGTAGGGAAAGAGTTGACAGTTACCACAGAAATTAGTTTTCTTATGGTTCACATGAGTGGAGTCAAGTTGAGTATTAAGACAGAGCAGGAGGAATAGAGAGATAAAGGTGAATGTGTTAATAAGTATATTGATAATAATTGTGCAAATATTGCACATGAGAGACTCTTGAGGATAATTTTGATAGCTGAAGTGAAGCCCGGGGCCCCCATCTGGAGCCAGGCCCGGATGGAGGGCCCGCCTGCGAGCGCCTGGTGGCCGGGCTGGCCACGGAGCCCGGCTGGGCCCAGCCCGAACAAGCAACGTGGCACAAACATCCATCTCATCTTTATCCCATGAGCCCAACACCCATGGGATGATCCGCTGGGGTCGGGTGCGCTGCCAGCAAGGCAGCGGTGAAGGCAGAGGGCGTCGACGGACTGGACCCGGGCAGCAGAGGCTGGCTCTGGGGACATGGAACGTCACCTCGCTGGGGGGGAAGGAGCCGGAGCTAATGCAGGAGGTGGAGAGATACCGATTAGATCTGATAGGACTCACCTCCACGCATAGTGTCGGCTCTGGATCCAAACTCCTGGATAGGGGTTGGACTCTATCCTTCTCCGGAGTTTCCCAGGGTGTGAGGCACCGGGCAGGTGTGGGCATACTAACGAGCCCCCGTCTGAGTGTCTCTATGTTGGAGTTCACCCCGGTGGACGAGAGGGTCGCCTCCCTACGTCTTCGACGTGTGGGAGGAAATACTCTGACTGGGGACTCCATTGTTCTACTGGGGGACTTCAACGCACATGTGGGCAATGACCGAGACACTTGGAGGGGCGTGGTTGGTAGGAATGGCTCCCCTGATCTGAACCCGAGCGGTAGCACCATGTTCGAGCACAAGGATGCCTCCCTCCTCCTGGCACCAGAACACCTTAGGCCGAAGGTCGATGATCAATTTTATTATTGTATCATCTGATCTGAGGTCATGTGTCTTGGACACTTGGGTGAAGAGAGGGGCAGAGCTGTCCACTGATCACCATTTGGTGGTGAGTTGGATTAGGTGGCAGGGGAAACCTTTAGACCGACCTGGTAAACCTAGTGAGGGTGAACTGGGAACGTCTGGAGGAGGACCGGTCCAGGAGGAATTTAACCACCACCTCCGGCGGAGTTTCTCAGACATCCCTTTGGAGGTTGGGGACATTGAACTAGAATGGTCGGTGTTCAAAGCCTCCATTGCGCGGAAGCTGCGGCTGTGAGCTGCGGCCTTAGCTACGATCGAGGTAGAGCCAGAGGATGATGGGGGATCAACATCAATTTCTCTGGGGGAGGTCACTGAGGTAATTAAACAACTCTGCAGTGGTAAAGCCCCAGGGACTGATGAGATCCGCCCGGAAATGCTGAAGGCTCTGGGTGTGGAACGGCTGTCGTGGTTGACACGCCTCTTTAACATAGCATGGAAGGATGGGGCAGTACCGAAGGAGTGGCGGACTGGGGTGGTGGTCTCACTATTTAAAAAGGGGGACCAGAGGATGTGTGCCAACTATAGAGGCATCACACTATCAGCCTCCCTGGGAAAGTTTACTCTAAGGTGCTGGAAAGGAGGGTTGGCCGATAGTTGAACCTCAGATTGAAGAGGAACAATGCGGATTTCGTCCTGGTCGTGGAACAACCGACCAAGCTCTTCACTCTGGCCAGGATCTTGGAAGGGGCCTGGGAGTTTGCTCAACCAGTCTACATGTGTTTTGTGAATCTGGAGAAGGCTTATGACCGGCTCCCTCGAGAGATTCTCTGGCAGGTCTTACGAGAGTATGGAGTGAGGGGGTCACTACTCAGGGCCATCCAATCTCTGTACGCCCAGAGTGAGA
>OMNS01081456.1:0-55804 GCA_900303225.1 Laemonema laureysi
ACTTCATCTGGCATAACATTACATATTACATACTGCCCTGTAGATTACATATTTTATGGAAGTATGAAAATAATGATAAAGAAGCAGTAGCATCTCAACAGATGTGATAAATATCTATTCACATATACATTCACATAGGCATATACATTCACATATAGATTCACATATACATATACATTCACATGTACATGTACATTCACATATACATATACATTCGCATTTACATATACATTCGCATATACATTCACATATACATACACACTTGCAAACATCTGAAAAAATGGTCTTGTGACCTCAAACTAAACACTACAAGAAACATATCATATAGTGACCCTGACATTTAATTCACCAACAATTAGACATCCTTTGTAGCACTGAATAGTTATTACAAAGTAGTACTTTTGGTGTTTTGTGAAAGGTCTTTATATGTCTCTGATGCAGTATTCACGAGCTGCTGGTTTAAATTGGTTTTGCTGACATTTTAATTTTCTATATATATTTTCAAAATAAAATGGTGTTTTTGTAAATATATGTACTTTTAGAGATACTGTTGGTAGAGGCTGAATACTATGAACCCAAACAACAACTATGATCAGCTACAAAGCCATGAGCACACAGCTAAATATTTCAGATTTTTTGTTTCAGATGAATATTAAAAACCTTGGTCTAACTGTACAGAAGTTGTGTTTGTCTGAGTTGAAGTTATATACATGATAAATTAAAGGATTGGGTGTAAAAAGGACTTGTGTGGTGTGTGTTTTAGAGCTTTTTTCTTTACACTTAGATGTAGATGTCATTTCAATTCATCATGAAGAACTTGAAGATTTTGTACATGTATTGCTTCAGAACGTGTTTTGTTCTGAAGTCATCTCATAATAAATAACAGAACATATCGGTTTAATAGGTTTTAAATCGTAACACCTAACTACTACTCACAAATGCCTAATTATTAATTCTTTGTTCAAATAGTGTTTTTTCAAAACATTGAAACATCAATTATACTTTACATTGAATTTAAAAGTGTTTGATAATAATAATGAATTGTTCCTCTGCTGATCCAGTGGTCCTCAACCCTCCTCATTATCTCCTAACAGAACATTCTAGCATCTCCATGGAGACCAAGCAAGAAGAAACCCACTCCACATCTCTACAGCTCCCACAAAAAACTAGAACACTCCAACTCAAGCCAGAGCCCAAACGTTACTCTAGTTCTTTTGAAAATAAAAAAGAAAAGCCAGTTTTCCTTAGCCAGCTGTCTCCAGCTGCTGTGACTGAAGGGGAAACAGCGAGGTTTACCGTCAGAGTGTCTGGATTTCCCAAGCCCTCTGTTCAGTGGTTCCACAATGGAAAGGTGATACAAAGCTCCGCTGTTTATATGCTGAGGGAGGAGAAGGAGGAATACACATTGGTAATCACACAGCTTACTTCTGACTATGCAGGAGAGTATTCCTGTACTGCCACCAATAGATTTGGCCAAACCACCTGCTCCACATACCTGGAAGTTAAAAAGATTGATATAAGTAAGGCAGAGAAATGGGTTGAACAAATGTTTAAGGTTAAAGGTCAACCTCCTACTTTCATGATAGAGTTTCAGTCTGAAAGATGTTCTGAGGGAGGAGAAGTCACCTTTAAATATGAAGCTAGTGGACATCCAGTTCCAGATGTTAAATGGTTTAAAGGTGCTTTTCAGATCCAACCTAATAGGAACTGTATCATAGTCAACAACCCAGATGGCTCTGGCTTCATCCAAATCAAGAGCATCAAACAGGAGGACAGTGCCATTTACACTTGTAAGGCCTCCAACCAGTTTGGAGATGCTTCTTGTAGTGCTGAACTGGTGGTTTTCAGGGAGGCTGTTCAGCAGGAACAGCAGACAGTCATTCAAGAAAGAGGCTACAAAGTAACCTTGACTGAGCAAGCCACAGAGTCACGCTTGTACCAGGTCAGCCTTCCAGGACAGGAAAGATCTAGGTCAGATCAGATGGTTTACACTATTGGCACTGAGGACAGGCAGATCATTCCCAGTGAGCAGGTAGGCACCATTAGAGAGCTGAATATTTCTGCCGCCACTCTCCAGAGAGAACAGGTCACCCACCAGGCTGCCATTCTGCAGTCCCATGAGGTGGAGGAGAGGGTGTCTGTGGCTCCTGTCCATCCACCCCACATTTCAGCGGTCCCGCTCAGACAGCTCCACATGGCAGCGTTCACCTCTTCTGTCTTGGAGAGTCAGGACCTCACTGAGCAACACTGTGATCGCATCCTGAGTCCGGAGCTTTCCCAGCTGCAGGCCACAGAGGAGAAGATGTCTAAGGTGATATCAGCTTTATCTGAGGAGGTTGTTTCCCTCTCTACTGTTAGTCCAGAGCCTCTGGGTGACAGGGTGTCAGCTAAGATTAAGCCCACCTCAGAACCAAAGCATGTTATTAGTGGGCCACAGGTGGAGGCACGGCTGCCCCTCATAAAGGAGCCATCCCATGACATCCCCCAGCCCCAGCAGGAGAGGAGTTATCAGGTGAAGGAAGGCGTTAAGATCTTATACTCAGCCCAGTTAGCAGAGAAGTGTGTGCTGCTTGATGGCCACACCACCATGCTAACCACAGCAGAATCTGCTGTCAATTCTTCAACCAGCAAAGAACAGCCCAGACCCGTCTTGACCTCAGTTAGTGAGACCAAGCAGGCTTTATCCAAAGAGGCCGTTTTCTTGATGCAGAGGCCTGAGCAGGAGATTGCTTGTCTGTGTAGAGGTATAGTGATGAAGGAAGCCCTCACGGCAGAGGAGAGGCAGGCTCTTCAAGCTGAACACTCTCAACAGCTGCAGAGTCTGGATAGCGCTGAGACCATTCAGTCCCAGGTGGAGCCAGAGCAGGTCATGCATCTGCAGGTCATTGCAGACCAGGACCTCCTCCCCTTCGAGGAGAGGTTCACATGTGACAAGCCAGCTCCAGAGCAGGCTGGCCGCAGGAAAAGTCCAACCATTTTACACAGTGTCAGCCATAATGAGCAGAGGACAATGGTGTGTGAACATAAAGAAGAGTTTGATGCTACACCTTGTACCATCACTATACAGCCCAAGAAAGAGGTCTTCGCCTCACACCAGCTGCACTCCACCCAGCCTGTGCAGGAATTAGCTAAAGAGGGTCTTCTTGTCATTGACAAACCAGAGCAACAGCTGGCTGCACAGAAACAGGAGAAGGCCAGGAATCATGCAGCCACCTCTGAGGAGAGAAGGGAGATCACAGCAGATTATCACAAATACCTTGATGTGTCTGTGACAGGAGTTAAATCACAGCTTAGAACTGAGCCTAGACCTCAGAATGTCCTCCAGGTCTCCTCCCACCCCATGCAGCTCCCAAAGGAGACTCCTTTCACCAGTGACATGAAACAGCAGCGTGCGTTAGTTCAGAGGGAGGAGCGTTGGAATGTGATGCATGTCACCAGTGTAGAAGGTAGCCAGGCTTTGGAGGAGGGCCATACTGAGAGTCTGACTGTTGTGGATAAATTCACCTGTCAAACAGCTGTAGAGCCTAAGGTTCCCACAGAGCCAATCCAGGTTGAGGAGAAAGAGATCTCTACTGAGAGCAGCTTATCTCTAGAGGCAGCAGAGCAGGACTTTGCAGTTCAGATCCATGAGGGTCAGTCAGTTAGACAGTCAATAGTGATGGATGAGAAGCATGTCCTGAAAGGGGAGCTTTCTCATGAGATTATCAAGTCAGATTCCACTAAAATCAATGTTACCACACAGCCTAAACTTTCTCTTGTGGCACCACAATCTGAGGAGAGCACTGCCCTGCCCAAAGAGCTGACCTTTGTGATTCAGATTCCCAAACCATCCAGTGTGAATATTAGACATCAGCTGAAAGATGCTCTTCAGTCTGCTGTGGCCCGAGAGCAACCACTGCTACTGGTCGATGTAGTGGGGAAGTTAGAGGCTGCACAGGTCCAGGAAGTTAAGGTTCAGAAAGAGCCAAAACGGGCAATATTTACATATCTTGTCACGTCATTTGGTGCCCCCATAGAAATCTCTCTGGCTTTTGACGGTGAATACCCCCAGACAGCTGACCTGAGGTCTGAACTGCAGGCAGCCTTCCATTCTATAGTTTACCAGGAGTCCCAGGTCCTGACTTCAGAACAGCCTGGTACTATGCTGCTAGATAGGCCTCAGAGAATGCAGATTATCTCTGCACACTCAAAGGAAATGCTGTCATCTGTGGTTGAGTCCATCCACATAGCAGAAAGTACGGTGGATTTTACTGCCACTCAATCTCAGGCTGCTGCTCTTAAAACAGAATCTGGCGTGGCGCTAGAATCCCTGACCACAGAGCAGCAGGTGGTCATTCAGGAAGCCAAGGTGATGAAACAGTCGTCCCTCTCCCAGGTTGTCCAGGTCTCCAGGGAGGCCCATGTGGAGTTTGAGCAGTCAGTGCAGGTGAGCAGACAGGACGTGAGGTCCATGAAGAGCCAGCGAGATGTAGCTGTTGCCGATGTGGGCAGCATCCGACTCCCCCATCCCAGCCCCACAGAGCAGTCTGTAGACATTACCGTTCAGAGGGAGAGCCGGGAGGAGACCTTTAAACAGGAGTTAACATTGTCCAACCCTACCATAGTCACCTCTCTGCAGGATCTGTCTATTGATGAGGACAGTATGGTAACCTTGAGCGCCACCATAAAGTATGTCACCAAGGTTAACTGGCTTTTCAATGGTAAATTGGTCAAATCTGGCAAAGAGTTCAAGTGTTCTAAAGAACATGACACTTACACACTGGTTATCAACAAAGTTATCAAGGAGAAGCATCAAGGAGAATATATCTGTGAGGCTGAGAATGAAGCTGGCAAGACAACAACATCTTCAAGACTCACTGTGGTCTCAAGAGGTTTGAACCCAGGCCATCAGAACTGATCCATCCATCACACCACATGCAACCAACTAACATAACCATGCACACCAGTCACATCAACATAATAATCTTTACCTTAGAAATTACTGTTTTAGGAAGCTCCATTTTATTGACCTTTGTTGGTCAATAATAATTTCACTCTTCAGAAGGTCACTATACTAACTCACCATGGAAACATCTTGTTATGGGCCTGTAGACCAGATCTCTATAGCCTGGTAATCTTCTGAGTTCAGTCGTAGACCAGCATCTGGCTATAATGAGTCTGGTCCAGTTTTCATTACAGCATGTTTTTAAGATTTATTTGGTCTTTACCTCAACAATGTCTCATTCTCTCCACCAGCTCTTGGTTCATGCATGTTCCCAGGACTCCATCCTTTCAAACTTGTTCGTTTTTATTCTGCCCAGAACACAAGTCCCATGTTAATGCTTTTAAAATATTAAGATACATCACAACTCCATTGGTGCATAAAGAACACCATTTTATCATTCAGAACACCATTCAGAACATCATAAGATCATAAAGCACACCACGTATGCTTATTTTGCATGAGGTCATTGTTCTTCCCATTTTTTCCTTTCAAACTCCATTATCTTTCTTTTCCACTGTCATCATCTTTCTTTTCCACAGTCACCTTCTGGAATGACTCCCATCATCACTGTGAATTTGAATTTCTGTTCCAGAGCCTTACTTCTATCATGCTTTGTTAAACTGTGATGTATTGATGTGATGACTAATTTGATCTCATTCTGTGCCTCAGAACCACCAGTCTTCAAGCAGAAGATAAGCTCTCTAGAGATCAACGTGGGTGACCACGCCAAGCTGGAATGTGTGATTGAAGATGCTCCGAACGTGACCTTCAAATGGTACAAGTCCGGTGTGGAGATAAGGCAGAGCGACAAATACCGGATCCTCAGTCGTCAAAGCAGCTCCGCCTTGGACCTCCAGAGCCCCACCAAGGCTGACAGTGGTGAATACAGCTGCAAGGCCTCCAACCAACACGGCTCCGACAGCTGCTCTGCCACCCTCACCGTCACCGGTAAGAGAACCACAGTGTGGTCTTTAAATCCTGTTTCTATATGAGGTATGGAGTGGTATTTGTGTAACCAAGTTGGTAAGAAGTTGGTTTTATTTGTGTTCTTTACATCACCCATTTTACATCCACATATTTGCCAAGTTTATTTTTTGTCAAAGTTTGGTACATTGAAGTTGGTCCATATTGTTCATATTTATATCCTGTTTTCTATATGTTCTACCTACTCTCCTTAGAAATGTACCCGCCAGTATTTGTATCAAAACCAGAGCCGATGACATTATATGTTGGTAAACAAGCCCTGTTCCAGTGCTCAGTCACTGGAACTACACCCATGGACGTTGTCTGGCACAAGGACAACATAGCCATCTCTTCTGAGGGGAACTATTTGATGAAAAGTGAAAAGAACAAGTATTCCCTTCAGATCACATGTCTTGAGCTGTCCCATCAGGGAGTATACCTCTGTAAAGCCTCCAACCCTGTTGGCACTGCTACCTTCACCACAGAGCTCAGGGTTGTCAGTAAGCCCAGCTTTGTGAAGACATTTGAGCCAGTGTCTGCAGCTGTTGATGAGGCACTGCGCCTGGACTGTCAGGTGGATGAAGACACTGGTGTGTCCGTCACCTGGACCAGGGATGGCAGAAAGGTCCACCAGACCATGGAATGTAAAATGTCCTTTGAGGACAAAGTGGCTGTTCTTGAGATCCCCAAGTCTAAACTGAAGGACTCTGGGAAATATGTCTGTACAGCTACAAATGAGGCAGGGAGTTCGACCTGCCAGGCTCAGGTTACAGTACAAGGTAAGATCTTAAGGGTGTGCTTTCTGTGTTTTCATGAACAGATGCACAATATCTTAGCATCTTTCAACAAGCTGGTGGTATATTGTTGAGCCCTCTCGTGCTGATGCTAACACAATGTCTTGCTTTTCTTCAGTGTTTCTCTCATGTACTCTTCTCTCTTGGTAGTAATGCCATGTTTATGTCTTTTCAATGATAAAACAAATGAACTGAATGCTTCTAGAGCCCCCTGCCTTTGTCAAGAAGATGGAGCCGAAGTTAACTTGGAAACAGGGCATAGCTGCCCGCTTACAGTGCACCATTAAAGGATCTCCAGAACTCTGTGTCCACTGGTTCTGCAATGACATAGAGCTTAGCCATGGAGATAAATATAAAATCTCCTTCAAGAATGGAGCAGCCACTTTGGAGATGGTGAATGTTGTTGTTACAGACAGTGGGACGTACATCTGTGAGGTATCAAATGACGCTGGCAGTGATAGCTGCAACACTTTGATAGCAGTTAAAGGTTTGTCAAACTATTTGAAAAATCCTAGAGTCAACATAGAATGAGATGAGTTAGAATTGGAGGCCTTGCTGTGTGTAATGTTAATATCCTCTTGCCTCCCAGAACCACCCTCCATTAGGAAGGAGCTGCAGACAGTGGAGGCTGTGAAAGGAAGTCCAGCTCACCTTGAGTGTGAGATTACAGGAACAGGTCCTTTTGAAATCACCTGGTTCAAAAACAAGAAAGCTATTACCTCTGATCAAAGATACAAGGTGGTTTTCCAGGAGTCTCTGGCATGGCTGGAGATTCAGACATTTGAAAGTGCAGATGTCGGAGATTACCAGTGTGTTGCTTCCAATGATGTGGGTAAAATAAGCACTAAGGCACAAGCTAAACTAAAAGGTTAGTACTTGTGGGTTTAGTGAACATTGGTTGTTAAGTCAAACTTGAATGATGATATTTGACATGTTTTGTGTAGAACCACCGTCATTCTCAAAGAGAATTGAGAACATTGCGGCAGTGTTGGAAAACACAGTCAAACTTCAAGGCAGCATAAAAGGCTCAACTCCCATCACTGTTAAATGGCTGAAAGACTCTGAGATCCTAAGAGATGACGATCCCAATATCAGCATATTGTTTGAGAACAATGTTGCCAGCCTTACAATTTCAACTGTCACAATCAGCCATGGTGGAAAGTATACATGCCAAGCTGAGAACGAGGCAGGGCAACATAAATGTGATGCTACTTTGACTGTTGAAGGTCAGTATGAAAATATGAATCCCTGATGATATATACAAATTAAAATACTAAGGACATTTAGCCAGTTATGTCCCTACAACTAACTGAATTCTCTTACCTCAGAACCCGCCAGAATCTTAGAACTTGCAGAGTCCATTAGTGTGACTGCAGGAGATTCAGCCACTTTGGAATGTACAATCACTGGAAGCCCAGACCTCAAAGTGAAATGGTTTAAAGATGGAAAGGAGATGACGAGTGGTCGTAAATACAAAATCACTGTGAAGGAGAAAACTGCCATGTTAAAAATTCTGGCAGCAGAAAAAGCAGACACTTCTGAATACAGGATGGAGGTGTCCAACAAAGTGGGCAAGGACCAGTGCACATGCTCTGTTACTGTCCTAGGTTAGCTGCTTTCCTCTTTTATGACATGTAGCACCATTCACAATACCTTATCCATCATTTGTTCACCTTCTATTTCTTTCACATGGAACCTCTTTCTATAACAATATTCTTTGAAATAATGTAACTGTTGTACCTCCTAACTAGCTGAGATTCTTTCTCTTCATCAACCAGATCGGACGATGCCTCCATCTTTTACAAAGGCTCTAAAAAGGGTTGATGGTAGCCTCTCTGCAGAGGTCTCTATGGACTGTAAAGTGTCTGGTTCCCAACCAATGACCATCGTTTGGTTCAAGGATGATGCAGAGATTGAGTCTGGGGGAAGGTTCCTGTCAGAGTTCAAAGACAGTGCTGCTACCCTGAGAATCATGAAGTTGCAAAAACCTGACTCAGGAGTTTATAAATGCAGAGCTATAAATGCTGCTGGCTTTAAAGAAACAAGTGGCACTCTCTATGTCAGAGGTTATGGATAATGCTTACTTTCTCCATTCATGTTGATCTTTTGTCTTATGCCTATAGTGATTTAATACTAACATAAAATATACATATCTTGGTTTCTAGAACCCCCAGCTTTCACAGTGAAACCAGATAACCTGGAAGTAATACCAGGCTCCAGTGTTTCTTTAAAATCAGCCTTCACTGGAACGGCTCCTCTGGCTGTCAAGTGGTTCAGAGAAGAAAAGGAAATTTCCACTGGAGGCTCATATTTCATTAAGAAAGATGCCTCATCCAGCTCCTTGGATCTCCACTCAGTGAAACCCAGCGACTCTGCTAAGTTCACATGCCAAGTATCCAATGATGCTGGGAAGGTGGACTGTACTGCTGTCCTCTTTGTAAAAGGTGGCTTGTTTTGTACATAGTTTTGGCTGCATGTTGAAATCCTTTGGTCTTTCATTTAGAAATAATGAACATTTATTTTTGACTGAAATCAATGTTCACTCTTGTTCCATTATGAACACAACCCTCTTCTCCCAGAACCGCCCAAGTTTGAGAAGAAGCTGGAGGCTACTAAGATGGCCACCAGTGGCAGCTCTGTGAAGATTGTGTGCAGAGCCACAGGAACCCCTGTCATCTCTTTTAAGTGGTTCAAGGATGAGATACAAATCAGCAGTAACCATAAATACACCATGGCTGTGACTGACTCAGTCGCCTCTCTGGAGATTGTAGACAGTAGCGTGGAGGATAGTGGAGATTATGTCTGTGTGGCGTCCAGCGAGTCAGGTAGCGACCGCTGCTTTTGTACCATAACAGTCAAAGGTTGGTTCTATTTTGATTTCTCTGCTCAGTTTTACCAATAATTTACATGGATTTATTGGGTTTGACGCTGAGGAATATGCATTTAATAGTGTATTATCATTATATAATGGAGTTTGCTCACAAAGCTTCCTCCTTCTTTTAGAGCCTCCAGTGTTTATGCGTTGTTTGGACTCCAAAGACATAGTGAAAGGCTCTGAACTAGTTCTGGAGGGACAGCTGTCTGGCTCTGCTCCATTCACTGTATCCTTTTATAAAAACGCCAAACTGCTCAGGAACGACAAGAGACACAAAGTGACAGTACAGGATCACCAAGTTGCGCTGCAGGTGCTGTCAGTAGAGGCAGCAGATACAGGCTCCTACATGTGTTGTGTTGAGAACGAGGTGGGAA
The DNA here is from genome assembly GCA_900303225.1 of Laemonema laureysi. Lineage (NCBI taxonomy): Eukaryota > Metazoa > Chordata > Actinopteri > Gadiformes > Moridae > Laemonema > Laemonema laureysi. Next base: position 9,991 of record OMNS01081456.1, read on the forward strand.
ACACCTCCAGCGAATGTCAAGTAACACTTAAAGGTATACCACTTTCTTTCATCTATCCATTCATTTTTTTCAGTACCAAATCAAAACCTAATCCTTTAAATTCCTTTTTTAAATAGTCACTATTGGAAGAAATTCATGTTATGTTTTTATGAACCTTGTAGAACCACCATTGTTTGTTCAAAAGCTAGAGAACATGAGCTGCCTGGTGTCCAAGGAGGTGTTTCTAGACTGTTCTCTGAAGGGGTCTGAACCCATGACTGTATCTTGGCTTAAAGATGACCATGAGCTCAAAGAGGCGGAACACATTCAAATTACATATGAGGATAAGATTGCTCTTCTCCACATTACCAGCGTACATGCTGGCCACGCTGGCAAGTATACCTGTCTGGCTCACAACCAGGCAGGGAGCCAGAAGTGTTCTGCTGTTCTGACTGTTAAAGGTTGGTTATGAAGTCTCTTGTGTCTTAGCTAGCTCACATATTAGTATTTTATCACTTTATCCTGTTTAACATTCATAACGAACTGTTTTATTAGAACCGGCTAAGATCACAGAGGAGGCCAAGTCCATCAGTGTAACCCAGGGAGATCCAGCCACTCTTGAATGTAGGTTCTCAGGCACCAAACCTCTCAAGGCCATGTGGTTGAGGGGTGGAAAGGAGCTGGTCTTGGGACAGAGATATAAGATTCAGAGCACAGACACCAGCTCCATACTGAAGATCTTGAAAACAGAGAAAAACGCCAGTGGTGAATACACCTTTGAGGTGTCAAATGATGTTGGACACAGTTCTTGTGATGCTTCACTAACTATTCTAGGTCAGTTCATTGTTAGCACTATATAATTGACTTTCTAATTATTAGTACTGAATGTTGCCTTATGCAGTATAATATTCTCACTAAATGTTTCTGTTGATGCCAGATCAAATACTTCCACCATCTTTCACAAGAAAATTGAAGCAGACAGAGGGTATCAAAGGATCATTTGCCCACCTAGAGTGTCTTGTGTCAGGCTCCCTGCCTATCGCTCTGCAGTGGTACAAAGATGAGAAGGAGATCCAGACTGATGAAAAGCACAAATGTACATTCTTTGAAAATGTGGCTTTCTTGGAAATCTCTCGTCTTGACGATAAAGACAGTGGCAGCTATACCTGCATAGCTAGAAACAAAGCTGGATCTGACCAGTGCTCTGGCGTCCTTTTAGTCAAAGGTCAGAATACATTTCATGGAATCAGTATTCAATTTAACTTACATAACCCGATCATTTAAATTGTACAAGTGAAATGTCATATTTCAACCAACAGAACCACCATGTGTTCTGGAAAAGCTAGAATCCATGTCTGTTTTACCTGGGGCAAAGGTCAAGTTTAATGTCCTGATCTCCGGCACCCCACCTTTGACCATTAAATGGTTCAAAGACAAGAAGGAGATTTTATCCAGCTGTGACTGCTATGTGGTCAAAGACAACACCTCCACCTTGCTGGAGCTCTTCTTTGCTAAGACCTCAGACTCTGGAGACTATATCTGTGAGATCCAGAATGATGTCGGCTCCACTTCATGCCAGGCAGCACTCTTTGTCAAAGGTACATACACATACACACAATTACACAATTTATTCTAAATTCTATATTCAGTGTGTCTTCCGTGTCGATATTTACACCCTTTGTTTCATTATGTCCATAGAGCCCCCAAAATTCATTCACAGCCCTGAACGTGTGTCTGTGGTCCGTCCTGGTCAAAATAAAGTATTTGAATGCCAGGTGACCGGAACTCCAGAGATAGACATTTACTGGTTCAGAGGCAGCTTGGAGATTGTTCCCAGCGATAGATACAGGATGTCCTTTATAAACTCTGTAGCCACCCTGGAGCTCAATGGGGCAGAGGTGCGAGACAGCGGGCAGTTCTACTGTGAGGCCCGGAATGAGGCCGGCAGTGAGAGCTGTAGTATGGAACTCCAGGTCAAAGGTCAGTAGGGTTGGAAGGTGTGTACTTAAGCTAACGTCTTTATAACTCAAACAGTCAACAGTGTTGAATAAATCATATCTCTCGTCTCAGAACCTCCAATATTTGTTAGAGAACTTTCTCCGGCGGATGTAGTGAAGGGCTCCATCGCCAGCTTTGAGTGTGGGGTTGCAGGAACAGCTCCGTTTGAGATAACTTGGTTCAAAAACACAAAGGAGATAAAGAACAGTGTGAAGCACACAATCTCCCAGGTCAATAGCACTCTGACCCTGGAGGTGCAGAAGTGTGACACTGTAGATGTAGGGGAGTATCAGTGCACTGTTTCTAACGAGGTTGGAAGCTCAACCTGTAAAACTACACTCAACATCAAAGGTTGGTATTTTCAAGCACATCAACATTTGGATTGTGATACAGATTTTACTTTCTGAAACACATTTGTGCATCTGTCACTTGTTAAATGATAGAGCCACCAAGTTTTACCAAGAAGGTTGAGAACACTGTCAACATCTTGGGCACAATGGCAGAGTTTCAGTGTGCTGTAAAGGGCTCCCCAACCCTTTCTGTACAATGGCAAAAAGATGAGAGTTGGATCTTGGAAGATCCTAAGATAGAGAGGACATTTGAGAACAATGTGGCCATGCTCAGGATACCCACCTGTGAGGCCAGTCACAGTGGAAAATACACCTGCCAGGTGGCCAATGAGGCTGGGCAGGAGAGGTGCTTTGCCATCCTAACAGTACAAGGTATAGCTTTGCATATATAATAACCCCTTCATAAATGTTTGCCTTGTTTGTCATTTTGTCAGAAGGTAGAGAGATGATGATGTTTGGTATGCCTTGTAGAACCCCCACAGATCCCAGAGAAGCCTGAGGTGATTAGGGTGACAGTTGGAGACCCAGTCAGTCTGGACTGCAAAGTAACTGGTTCTCCTCAGCTCAAAGTCAAATGGATGAAAAATGGCAAAGAGCTGCAGTCAATCAGGCAACATAAACTGAGCTTCGACAACAATGTCAGTAGCCTGAAGATACAGTCAGCCCAGAGGGAAGACGAAGGAGAATATTTCTTTGAAGTGGTCAACCACATCAGTAGCTGCAGCTGTAAAGTGAAAGTGATTGTTTTAGGTTGGTGCAAACACAAACAAAATAATATATCTGTAAAAAAATGTTTTTTTATAATATGCAAAGATGTCTTTAATACTTTGCTAACCCTGTTGGCATTGTTCTTCTGGTAACAGAGCAAGTCATCCCACCAAACTTCATCAAACCACTGTCAGAATTGCAGGAGATTTTGGGCTCCTTTGTGCAAATCTCTTGCAAAATTTCTGGATCTCTTCCTATCTCTGTGGAGTGGCAGAAAGATGGGAGCAAAATCTCCAGTGGTGTGAAACACAAGCTAATCCAGCAGGACAACTCTGTGTCCATAGAAATTGAACAGCTAGAAAAGTCTGATGCAGGCTCCTACTCTTGCAAACTGACCAACAAAGCTGGAAGCTGTGAAAGCACTGGAACCCTCAAAGTGAAAGGTTAGAGTACATTCAGTGATGGAACTCCATGACACATGTTGTGGTGTGCTAAGGTGAGTACCTCTTTAACCCCATGCGTCTTGTTCTCTTCAGAACCCCCCAGCTTTACTGTGCTGCCTGAGTCTCAGGCTGCATTGCCCAATGGTAATGTGCGCTTCAAAGGCACATTCACAGGGAGTGCTCCCTTCACTGTGAAATGGTTGAAGGATGACACAGAGCTCATGACTGGGCCCACATGTTTCACAGGGCTGGAGGGACAGTCCTGCTTCTTAGATCTTTACTCGGTGTCCCTGTCCCACAGCGGAGTCTACTCTTGTCAAGTCAGCAATGATGCTGGGTCTGCCCGCTGCAGTGCAGACTTAACAGTCAAAGGTTGGCTTGCCCTACTTCCCCAGCTCTAGCTTGGCTTATCATCACTAGATGTTACCACTGATATGTTATGTCACAGCACTTTTCACGCTCTCGAGTGTCTTGTCTGTAATGCAGTCTGCTTTATATATGTTCATATGTCCTATAATGCTGTCTGCTATATATACAGGACTGTATGTCCATATGTCCTGCAGTCATCCTGTCTGCCGCTACTAACAAATAGCTTTCAGGCTTTCCTTGTTTGTCTGTTTAATGGTGTTTATGTGTCTAGCAGCTAACATGTATGTATTTTGGCTCTTCCAGAACCACCTGAGTTTGTGCTGAAACTCCCTGGCACAAAGTTTGTGAAACAGGGTGAGCCACTCCATCTGGAGTGCAAGATCAGTGGCACAGCTCCTCTGAAAATGACCTGGTACAAAAATGACAGTCAGGTCACGGAGGGGAGCAACTATAAGACGTCCTTTGTTGACTCTGTTGCAGTCCTAGAACTGCTCACCGCCAGCTTCCATGATGATGGAGTTTACACCTGTGAAGCTCAGAATGATGCTGGCAGTGTGAGCTGCAGCACCACCATTACTGTTAAAGGTCAGAGACTGACGACTCAGTCAGACTATTTTATGATGTCTTCTGCTGTTGCTCTGACTGTCTGATGCATTGGCTTTCCAGTTTGGACTCCAGTGTATCATTCAGATAGGAAAGAATTCATTGCAGTTTTTTTGGAGACATTGGTCAAGAATTTCAGTCTGGCTACCTTGTCCTTTATGCCTCTTAACAGTTGTTTGATGTTTTTGTAGACCCTCCCTCTTTCATCAAAGTACCTCAGCCAGTCGAAGGGCTGAAGGCCAAAGATGTGAGTCTGTACTGTGAGATCAGCGGCACAGCGCCCTTTCAAATCACCTGGTTCAAAGACAGGAAGCCTCTCATGGAGAGCAGGAAGTATAAGATGGTGAGCGAGGGCAGTTCAGCCACTCTGCATATCATTGGACTAGATCCTTCAGATGCTGGCGAATACGAGTGCAAAGTGTCAAACAGTGTAGGAAGTGAAACCTGCCAGACGTCAGTTAAACTCAGAGGTCAGTAGAAATGCGATGGTGTCAAATCAAACTCATAAATATTGGATTTGCGGATTACTTTGTCACCCTGCTGACTTTCCATCTCTGCGTTTTTCCTCTCTTCAGAGCCGCCGTCGTTTGTGAAGAGACTGTCAAACATGACGGTTATATTGGGAGAGGAGGTGACCCTTGTGGCCACAGTTAAAGGCTCTGAACCCATTACTGTGTCCTGGGTTCAGGACAAGGATCACATTCTCAGGGATGGTGACAACAGGAAAATCACCTTTGAAAACAACCAGGTCACACTTAGAGTCTTTAAGGCTGATGCAACCACAGCAGGAAAATACACCTGCCAACTGACAAATGATGCTGGCAATGTGGAATGTTTTGCTAACTTGACTGTTCTAGGTTTGTAACTATCTAATTATCTTTTTCTCTTGCAGTTCTTTGTTCCTCTTTTCTTACAGGTTTTATAAACAATCCCTCTGCTCTTCTCTTGTGAATTTCAGAACCAGCTAAGATAGTGGATAAGCCTGATGCACTGAGTGTTACTGCAGGTGACATTGCCGCCTTAGAGGTCAAAGTGTGTGGAACACCACAGCTCATTCCAAAGTGGTTCAAGGACGGTGTAGAGCTGGCCTCTGGAAGGAAATACAAAATATCCTTCTCCAAGATGATCTCCAGCCTCAAAGTCCTCTCCGCCGAAAGGCTAGACACTGGAGAATACACATTTGAGGTTGAGAATGAGGTCGGCAAAGACCTGAGCAAAATAAACCTCACTGTTCTAGGTTGGTGTTCCCTTCCTTCCTGCTTTGATGATATGTGAATGTTTTTATGTTTTTATTTGTATGCATGCTTCATTACTGCTTTCCCTCCTACGCAGATAAGATCATTCCTCCCACATTCTCAAGGACGTTAAAGGATTGTAATGCAGTTGTTGGAAATGCCGGAGACATGGAATGCAAAGTGTCTGGCTCCCCGCCATTTGTAATCTCCTGGTACCACGATGCAGAGGAGATACAGAAAGGCCCTAATTATGAGATCGCATTCAGTGACAACAGCTGCACATTGAAGGTTCCCACTCTTAAGTTGTCTGATTCTGGAATGTATAAATGCACAGCTGTGAACAAGGCTGGATCGGCTGAAACCAGCGCTTCTTTCACTGTGAAAGGTTAGTAACTATAGACACTGCATGTCTTTGCTGTATGGGTATGTGGTCACCAGTACTTAACGTTTGGTGAGTTATTGGGACTGGTTTGTGGTCATCTTCCACCATGTTGAGAGTGTGATTTCTGTTTGTATCCAGAGCCACCAACCTTTGTGGTGCAGCCACAGCCTGCCGAGGCTATGCCAGGCACTAGTGTGACCTTCTCAGCCATTGTGAAAGGCAGTGCCCCACTAAAACTGAAGTGGTTCCGAGGAACCAAGGAGATGTTGGCTGGGCAAGACTGTGAGATTTCCCTAAAGGATAACCAGGCTCACATGGAGATTTACAATGTCAATAAGTCTCATGCTGGTGAATATACATGCCAGATCATTAATGATGCAGGAAAGGACAGCTGCCCAGTTAATCTGACTGTCAAAGGTTAGTCTGACCCTTATGACCCTTAATTTAACCTTGAAACAATCGTTTAAATAGGGTGTTATGCTTTCCATTAAACAACTGACAACAATAAAAATAAGCTGCCATTAAAATGCAATCCACCTTTCCTCTCTCTGTGTTTGATTATGTCACTCAGAACCTGCTTGCTTCTCAAAGAAGCTGAAGGATGTGATGGTAGAGAAGGGCAAACCTCTGATGCTAGAGTGCACATACACCGGGAGCCCAATGATCACAGTGAACTGGTACAAAGATGGACAGCAGATATTTGCTTCTTATAAGTACAACATCACCACCACAGAGAGCTCCTGTATCTTGGAGTGTCTGAGCACTGAGGAGAAAGAGGCTGCCGGGAAGTTCTCGTGTCAAGTGTCCAATGATGCTGGAACCGACACCTGCGAGGCAACAGTGACTATTCTAGGTCAGTCCACCCCTCTGTTTAGTCCTAGCTAAATCAAGTGTGTTTAGTTTTGTTTTATAATCTGTTCTGTTCCATCTAAATGAATTGTCTAGTTTTGCTTAATTCTCTGTTTGTCTAGCTAGCCTGCTTTTCTCTATGGCTCTTTTACCTGGTGTGTCTGATTCTATAGAATCCCCCTATTTCATTGAGGCCTTGGAGCCTATGGAGGTGACTGCAGGAGATGCAGTGTGTCTGAAATGCCAGCTAGCAGGAACACCTGAGATCAAAGTGTCCTGGTTCAAGGCTGATGGCAAAGTGAGGTCCAGCCCCACTTGTAAGTTGGAGTACTCTAAAGGTGTGGCCTGCCTGAAGCTTAGCAAAGCTGGCAAGTCAGATGTCGGGGAGTACACCTGCAAGGCAGAGAACCGTATAGGCTCTGCCTCCTCTACGTGCAGACTCAGTGTCCAAGGTGAACATTTTTCTGTATGCAAGCTTTATCTTAGCATTAAGCAGACTTTTTCAATCAATTTAAGCCCCCGGTTTGTAATCATAAGCTGGAAACCGCTGTTTTTAACTGATATCATAGTTTCGTGAAATTTTGGTTTGGGATTTAAATTGAAAACAATTTCTAGAACACTCTTTAGTTAGTGTTTAGCCTCAGCTCTAGTCCTGAATCCCCCCTGGTGTCCTTTTATTACAGAGGCTAAGACACCACCGTCCTTCCCTAAGAAGATCACCAGTCTGCAGCAGACTGAGGGCCAGGTAGTGCGGTTTGAGTGTCGTGTTGCCGGCTCCTCACCCATCGAGGTGTTTTGGCTGAGGGATGGAGAGCCTCTGAAGGGAGATGGGTTCTCCATGTTATACGATGACAACACAGCCGTGCTGGAGATAAGTCGTGGGGAGATGAGGCACTCTGGAGAGTACAGTTGTGTCGCCACCAACAGTGTTGGTAGCGCCTCCTGTAGAGCGAAGCTTACCCTTCAAGGTCTGTCCCTGTAGACCCCACAGGCCGTTATATGGTCATAAAATATACATCAATGTTGTACTATTCTCAGAGAACTATTATCTATTAAGCAGCATGGATGTCCAAGTGTTGTTGCAGACATATGCTTTAGCTGGCTGACTGTTAAATATTTGTCATTGCTGTTTCCCGTTCCTCCTAATGTGGACCCTGCAGAACCAAGATACGCACCTGTCTTTGACAGGAAGCTGTCACCACAGGAAGTGACGGTTGGTGACAGTGTTGAGCTGGAGTGTCACATGACAGGCTCTGCCCCCATTAAGGTCACATGGTCAAAGGACCACAAGGACATCCGCTCAGGGGGCAACTATAAGATGACTTGTGTGGAGAACAACCCCCATCTGACCATTCTGAAAGCAGATAAAGGGGACACTGGGAAATACTTCTGCCATGCCACTAATGACATGGGGAAGGACTCTTGCAGCTCAGATATCACTGTGAAAGGTATTTGACCTGGGATACGTCTTCTGGGTGCTTGGACCCTCTCTTGTTTGCTGGCCATGATGTTGCTTTGCTCCAGCCTTTTGCAGCGCTCTTTGTGTGAGGATCCAAATACCCACTTAGTAGAGTAGTCGTTCATAGTAAATAGTATACTCACTTGTTTCTTTTCACTTTCAGAGCGCAAAAACCCTCCGACATTCACTAAAAAGCCATCTGAAAGCATTGAGGACACGGAGGGTAAGCTGGTGAAGATCGAGGGCCGTGTGGCTGGCTCTCAGCCCATGGTTGTTAGCTGGTACAAGGGGGACATGGAGATCCACAGCTCTGAGAAATACGATATCAGTTTTAAAAGCAACGTAGCCGTTCTGTGCATCAAGAACAGCCAGGTGTCCGATAGTGGAAAGTACTCCTGTCAAGCCTCCAACGAGGCAGGCAAGGCCAGCTGTGCCGTCTCACTGGGTGTTACTGGTATGTCTACTGTGTCACAAGTTATTCTATTCCTTTTATTTGTAAATTAAATGTCAGACATATTTAACCCTAACTAGAGTTTTTAACCAAGCCAAATATTCTTCTCCACTATAGAGGCCAAGAAGCCACCTGTATTCGATGTCCCTCTCAAAGCGGTGACGGTGGATGAAGGCGACAAGCTGAGCCTTACCTGCCATGTCCGTGGGTCTCCTCCACTGACCATCCAGTGGATGAAGGACAGGAAGGAGCTCACCTCCTCTGCTGACACTAAAGTCAATTTTGGGGATGGGACAGCGAGCCTGGAGATCAGCAAGGTGTCCAAGGCACATGCTGGGGACTACCTCTGCAAGGCCAACAATGACGCTGGCAGTGAATTCTGCAAGGCTAAAGTCACTGTGAAAGGTTAGACTCAATCAAGCACACATTGGTGTTTTGGTTGTGTAAACTTTTGGTTGTGTGAATACTTGATGAATTGAAACATGTTGTGAACTTATGACTGGTGTCTTGCAGAGAGAACAGGTGCCAAGGCTGCTCCTGCAGAGGCGCCTACTGCGTCTCCAGCTAAGAAACTGGACAGCCTGTTCTTCATCGAGGAGCCCAAGGCCATCCATGTTACTGAGAGTAAGCATATATAGCTGTAGTAAATTCCCTTTGGAGGGGTTCGGGTTTGGGGTGGTCATCAATTCTGGGCCTGTGAAGCCCTTTGAGACTGTTCTAGTAAAAGTCCATACAAATAAACCTCATGACCAACCAAAGAATCAGTCCCTATAGAGACAGAATGCAAATAGGTCCTGCCCACGCTGGAGGGGAAAACATTCTCTCAATTGACTTTGTATTGCGCCTCCTTGTCATTTTGGTCTGCTAGCAAACAACAGAAAATGCAGCTGCTGTGTGGTGGGATACACTGCCAACAGGGTAAAAAAACAGTTTTTATAAGCTACCGAATCGAAAAACAGAGCCACTGAGCCAATAAAAGTGCATACAGGCAATAAGACATGAGGCATCAGAAGGAAGAAAGGGAAAACTGTGGCTAATTTGACCAGACAAACTGTAGAGGTTGAACCTAACTAAGCTAGGCCTGATTTTGATATTTGTTTGGTTAAAACATGACCTTACCTGGTGATTTGATCAAATAGCTGTAAAGTATTTCACTTACCATTCAGTGGGGATAATTTCTTCAAAGAAGTGCAAGAATAGAGTCTTCTTCAGGCCTAATCACTCCACCTGCTCTGTACTCCTTACCCCTATTTTTATGTACCTGTGACTGTTTTAATTGCTTTTATGTGTGTGAGATATATGTGTATGTGTAACCCTAACCCTATATGTATAAGCTACTGGATGTCTAATCTATCTATCTATCTAAGGTAAGGAGAAGTGACACTGAGATAGACCAACAATATTGAGTTTGTCAAGATACCTTTTCCTATGTCTACCCCTGACATGCTTACATCTTATGTTTTTGTCTAGCTAAAGGCATTCTGTTAGCGTTTCAACCCTTGGTTGCATATTGTGGTTGTGATTGTTTTCTTCTCCAGTGGGCATGGTTTTCAGCGTATGATGTGTTGCACTCTGTCTCTATTTCAACACATCTTGTTGTTGTTTTTTGCAGAGGGCACTGCTACCTTCATTGCCAAGGTTGGCGGTGATCCCATTCCCAATGTGAAATGGATGAAGGGGAAGTGGAGGCAGATCACCCCTGGTGGTCGTATCTCTGTGGAACACAAAGGGCAGGAGGCCAAGCTGGAGATCAGAGAAGTGACCAAGTCTGACTCTGGCCAGTACAGATGTGTTGCCTCCAACAAGCATGGAGAGATTGAATGTAGTACAGACATGCATGTGGAGGAGAAGAAGGAGACAACAGGATTAGATGGAGACCTCAGAGCCAAACTGAAGAAGTAAGTTTGTGGTCTATTTGGGACGTTGGAGTAAACTGCATTTAAATAGCACTGTTCTGGCCTCTAGGTGCATCACATTGATTCAGAAACACATTCACACACCAATGCTGGTCAACAGCAGTGAGCGGTTAGGTCTTTCTCTAGGACTGAACCAGCAATCCTCCCACTGAGCCTCTGATGCCCCAGTATGGATAATTTGTCCTAACCGTCAATTTCCCAGTGTCCTGGAAAACCGTAATAAAACACCTTTGTTTGCACTCTTTAGGACTCCCTCAAAACAGAAGAGCCCACAGGAGGAGAAGGACATCGATATTGTTGAGTTGTTGAGGAATGTAGACCCTAAAGAGTATGAGAAATATGCTCGTATGTATGGCATCACCGACTACAGGGGACTGCTCCAAGCCATTGAGCAGCTCAAGAAGGAGAAGGCTGAGGAAAGTGGAAGACCAGTAAGAATAAGTATAAATAAATAAAATAAATATAAAGTATATAGAATTAACATACTTTACATACTTTACAACATATTAAGTATATAGTATGAATAAGTAAGTTGAACCAGCTGATCTGCATTGATGGTCAGCGCAGGTGCTCTGGGAGTGAACTGGTTGTATATATGCTTCAACATGGCGTGGCTGTGTTTGTGTGCGCCAGGAAATGGAGCGAGGAGACAGAGAGTCTGATGAGGACATGGCTAAGCTGGTGGCTGACCTGCAGAAGAGGATGGAACGCACCGAGGTGGTTCATCTTCTCTCTCCTGCGCACATTCCATGCAGTCCACTTATAACAGCAATAGTAACACAACTCTAACTGTCTAGTTATAACATAGCAATAGTATCACAACTCCAACTAACTGTCCAGTTATAACTTAATAGTAACACAACCGTCTAGTTATTATTTCTATACTATACTATACACATGTGATGACTTTAGTATTAGGTCATAAGTAGGTCATAAATAAAAAGTTTTTGGAAGTGGAGAAGAATATTTTCATCTGTGATTTAATCTCTTTGATGACTTTTTTCACCAATATCAAATATTGGAATACGAAAATGTGCAGTCCATAGATAAAGTTAGTACTTGATTTCCTGACTCTCCCTGGGCTTTCTTCTGCCCTGCAGCCTGTGACGGTGGTGAAAGACATTTGTGACCAGGCTACCTTTATCAACAAGGAGGCTGTGTTTGAGTGTCAGGTCACCATCAACTACCCTGAGATCACCCTGTCCTGGTACAAGGGCACCCAGAAACTGGACAACAGTGACAAGTATGACATCAGCATCAGTGGTGACCGCCACCTTCTGAAGATCAAGGACTGCCAGTCCAGAGACCAAGGGAACTACCGGGTGGTGTGTGGTCCTCATATCTCCAGTGCCAAGCTCACCATTATGGGTAAGATAACATTCACTTCCTCACATAAGCATAACTATATGGCTCATGAGGTCTTATTGGCATTATACTAGATTGGCAGTAATACTAGTAGTCTACGAGTAAGAACTACGACTAGTGACAGACTACTTATTTGTGTTTTTCAGAGGTGGAGGTTGAGGAGCACTTGCAGGACATATCGGGTAAGGAAGGCCAGTCCTGTACTCTGTCGTGTCAGTTGTCCGTCCCTCATGTGAAAACTCAGTGGTTTAAGAATGGCAAGCAAATAGATGTGAAGGGCAGGTTCACCTCTGAGGTGAAGCACAAAATTCAGAAGCTTGTGATTGAAGAGCTGAAGCCAGAAGACCAGGGAAGATACTCCTGCAGATACCAAAACCTGGAGTCCACAGCTGAACTGTGGGTGGAAGGTTTGTACCCTGAAATGCATCCTAAAATCTTCTAGAAGTGGTTGACTTTCCACCCTTTTACTCACCTCTTCAACTCTCTCACATAAACATCAACTCTAACAGTGAAGATGAAGGATGTTTTTTGTCTTGTAATTCCGGGACTCATCATTTCTCTTAACCTTCTTTTGTATCTTCTTGAAGATCCTCTTGTATTTCTTTGTCCTTAGACCTTATTTGCATTCATCACAACTCTTGATAATGGTTAACTCACAGCATAAACATCCCCTTCTAACCTCTCATCCAGTGTTCTCAACGAGACTACACGGCTGCGTTCAAATCACTTCATACATGCAAGTTCTTATGAAATCACATGTTTATGTGTTCTAGCTGAGCAAATACATTTCACCAAACGCATCCACAACATTGAGGTCAGCGAACGACAGGCGGCCACCTTCGAGTGTGAAGTCTCCTTTGACAATGCAATTGTGTCATGGTACAAAGACACCTGGGAACTTAAGGAGAGTCCCAAATACAACTTCACAAGCGAAGGCAGAAGACATTTCATGGTTATCAGAAATGTGTCCGTCGAAGACCAAGGTGTGTAGCACGCCGCCATCTCCCAGCAGCACCCCTTCTTTGGATTCTCTCGTGTTTCTAAGACTGAATGTTGAAATGTTGATCCCATCTAGGAGTATACTCAGTGATTGTGAGGTTGGAGCCCCGAGGAGAGGCTAAGAGCACAGCTGAGCTTTATTTATCAGGCAAAGGTACAGTTCCTCTGTCAGGCCCTTTGTATCTCTGTTCAGTGTTGGTCCAGTCCTTAATACCACATTTAATCTTCTCCTTTTCTCCAGAAATTGAGTTAGCAAGAGTTCCAATTGGTGAGTATGTCTTTACCAAACCCTCCCACTTTAATGGGAAGTTAACATCAGTTTAGCTTACACTATATTATGTTATATTTTACAAAGATTAGTAATCTAAATATAATGTATCTAACATGAGTATAAATGTTGGCTACCCTGTAGATATGCCCGACTCCTCAGTACAGAGGCCTGAACTACCGGCATCAGTTGCTATTCAAGGTAAGACAGGCAGGGGGCAGCATGTATTACTCAGGAAAACAAATGTATTCTTGCGGTTAATCTCAAAATGATTATAGTTATATTCACTTTATTCTCCAAGAACAGAATCTGCTGCCCTATACTTATTACCCTATTCTTATTATATAGCGATTGTTGGTTGACTCAACAGGCAGTGTTATCTATTTAATAGCTGACATTTATTTACTATTATGTAAATAACAATGTCCATTGACCTTTTGTGTCTTTAAGAGTTCTATCATTACGAAGAGGAGATGGAACAGAGAGGTAGATATTTTTAAATGTTCCAATAACCCTGAAACTAAATTAACTAACCTGGTTGTTAGAGACAGTGGAACATCTTAGCTTGTCTTTTGCTGTTGATCTATTGCTCAGCTCTGCAGAGGTTTAACTATTCAACTATGGCAACACATAATAACACATAAATAAATGATAATACAATATTAAATAAGTCAATCAATATAATTTGTCTTTCTAAGTCTCTACAGAGGTTTCCTATCACTATGAAGAGGAGGTAGAGGTGGAGCAGAGAGGTACCTTGTCTCTTCATGTTCATGTTTGCTCAGCCAAACAAATACTCAGTTTCTCCTTTACAATCAGATCACAAAGAATCAATAAGTTACACGAAGGCGATGTAAAATATTTAAAATAACGCTTAGCATTAATAATAGCTGTTTGTTTGGAAAGTCTCGTCTCAATATCTATCTGGATCAAGGCAGGATTTTTGTCCAAATCTGCTTTTAATCATCACACTTAACCCATGTAACATTACCTGTCTACTCTGTAAGTTTACCTGTCTAATCAGTAACATCCCCTGTCTACTCATGAGTAGTACCTGTCTACTATTTTGTAGTACCTCTCCAGTTGTTAATAGTACATGTGTGCGTGTGTACGTGTTGAGTATGTTTGTGAATGTTGTCTTTCTTCATGTTGACTAAACTCTTCACTGATTTCTTCCCATCTCCCATCCGCTTGTCTTTATACCAAAAACCATCTGTCCATCTGCCAACTTGATAGTGATAATGACCACACTCTTGACCGTGGTAAAATGTGAATTCTCCATTGTTAACAATCTTTTTGTCACATTGTCTGTGTGGTGTGATTCTCACTCCTTCAGTTGAATATGAAAGCTGGACAGAAGAGACAGTAACACAAAAGATGTCCACAGCAAAAGGTATCTGCTTAGTTCTAACCAACAGGCAGGCCACAAATAATATACAAATAGGCACAAGAAAACTACAAATAACACCTAAAACTGTCTTGTTTAAAGGTCTATGTTTGTGTGTGTGTTTGAGCCATTCGTTGACCCTACACCATGGCTCTCATTATATATGTCCATGTGTCTTCTTTAGTTACTTCTCTGTGGTTTATGTTGGGTTATATATTGTCAGTTTCTGAATGTGTGTCTGTTGCCCCACCAGCTGCCAGGCTTGCGGTTGAGGAAACGGTGGATGCCAAGCAAGTAGGAATGAGAGAGAAGGTTCCAGACAAAGGTGAACAAAGTACTGCTTACTGCTTTGTGCTGGCAAGCAGTCTCACAATATAATTTATAACCTTTCCTGTCCTTTGCTCTTTGGTGCTTTCCTAACACTGCTGTCTGGTGTTGTTGTGCCATAACTCGCTCCATATAAACGCTCCATATATTCTTCTTTGTGTGTTCATCCTTAATTATTTATTCTTAACGTTACAATGATGACTTTCAGTTGCGCTAGCTTCTGTAGTTGTCTCTTGTCTTTATGTGTTGAGTCTTCCTGTATGTGCCAATGCATGAGGCCAATGTGTGCGCTAGAGTGCCAGGCTAATGTAGTAAGTGTCTTTATGTTCCGGAAGTTGCCAAGAAGCCTGAGAAGGAACCAGCTGCAGCTGAGAAGGAGCCTTCCCCACCCAAAGGTACCTCCAGACCCCAGGGGTGGTCACTAGTCATCCACACCTTACAAAAAAGTCATGTTTATTTCACTTATTCACCATTCAAATGTCTTCATCTATCTCCATGTCAGTGTTTATGTTGATGTTGTTTACAGTACATTAATTTTTCTTTACTTGTATTGTTAAGTACCTGTAGCCAAAAAGCCAGTAGAGGAGAAAGTTTTGGCAGTTTCACTTCCAGAAAAGGGTTACAGTCCTGCTCCCAAAGGTAGATGTGCTAAAAACCACTTTCTTTTATCTTTCATTTATAATCATCTTTATTCTTCTCTGGTGTGAGTATTTCAGTTTTTGTGTGAAACATCTACATGCTGATGTGATTTCTGTCTTAAAAGAAGAACCAGCAGAGGTGAAGAAGGCTGTGCCAGCTCCCTCTCCCTCTGCAGGGGAAACACAGGAGGTGCCAAAGAAAGGTACCTTTCCTCATTAAATGGTCTAACCATGTTCTCACTTGCGTCTTGCTTGTGTCTTCTCAGTTTCAGTGGCATTTGTTATATATGTCCTACTGCTGCCACATGTGGATTATTTGTGAGTGCAGATGTCATTGTTAAATGTGCAGTATGTCTGTGCTGTTATTCTTAAGATTTCTAAAAGCCTTGATCTTGAGCATTTCTTACATGATTTAGCTAAACCTGTAGATACTGTATCACCTAATGGTACTGTCTGTGTTACTTGAAGATGAACCCAAGACTCAGGTTCCAACAGAACCTAAAGTTTCAACTGCACCTAAAGATGAGCCTCAAGCCAAGCCAAAAACTAAACCAGAGCCTGAGGCCATGCCTAAACCTAAAGAAGAACCTCAAGCCAAGCTTAAAATTAAACCAGAACCTGAGGCCAAGCTTAAACCTAAAGAAGAAACTAAACCAGAACCTGAGGCCAAGCTTAAACCTAAAGAACCAGAGGCCAAGCCGAAACCTAAAGAAGAACCTAAACCTGAAGCCAAACTTAAACCTAAAGCTGAGCCTGAGACCAAGCCTAAACCTAAAGCTGAGCCTGAAACCAAGCCTAAGCCTAAAGAGGAACCTCAAGCCAAACTGGCTCCAAAGGCAGAACCTGAGCCAGAATCCAAGGCTCCTATGAAGAAGCCAGTGACTCCACCATCCAAAGGTATTTGCATTTTACTTGGTGTATGCACTTTTAACACTTGAAAGTCATAGCTTTATGTGGGCTTGATGTTGTTGATGTTTTCTTTACTGCTTCTACCGTGGAAGTGTCTTTTAACTGCGCTACTAACAAACTTTTAAACAGCCTCCACACACATCTTAATGATGATGTGTTTCTTGCTTTAAGTCCCCGAAGAAATCCAGAACGCTAAGGCTGCAAAACCAGAGCCCACAGAGGTGAAGCCAGTAGTTATCAAGCCAGAAACGGAGGGTCAAAGACCCGATCCAGCAACAAAACCACAACCAGGTCTTTCTAAGCCAGAAGAAGTTCAGAAGCCAGGAAGGGAACAAGTATCCAAGCCAAAACCAGCCATTAAACCACCTGAGCCTGCCATATCAAAACCAGAACCTTCAAAACCAGAGCACACAACTGAAGTGGCTCCAAAGAAGATATCAAAGACAGGTATACAGGCTGCTATCTATGGCTCCAGCATTTCCTAATATCTTAACTCTCCATTCCATTTCTTACTCACCCAGACTGACTCTGCTTATTAAACTAAAACACCAAGACTGGTTCTTTTGTTTGATGTTCACAATATCAACTCTTAACCCCTCTTGGCCATTGTTTAACTAAACATTTTGCTATTCTTTTTTTCTTTTGGTTCTGTTGATTCTGCTTTTGTTTTCTACCACACACATCTGAATCCTGCATGTTCTTTTAAAATGCCAGAAGCACCAACAAAGAAGAAGGTTATTAGTCCTGTGGTTTTAGTCATACTAAATATATACATTCTCTCTTATTCTGATTTCTTGAATGTGTGCGATGTGATACATACTTTCTAACCTGTCTGATGTTTGGTGTATATGGTGGAGTGATTGAGAGGGGTTCTTGTCTGTCCATAGTTAACCTTTTTTACACCCGCTATAGTGTAGACTTACGCATCTTTTACTATTCATCTACAAGTTCCCATGGAGGAAAAAACCCCAGTGGCTACTAAGGCACCCAGCAAACAAGTGCCAGTCATTGCTCCTCCCAAAGGAGAACCTCCTTGTCATCGATGTCTGTTTATATTGTTAACTTCCCTACTCAAATGATAGTTTGAAAGTGCACAATTTAAATTACAATTGAAATCTCAACACTTGGGTTGAGATCATTTGAATGAGGCGATTGTTGTTGTGTCTGATCTTTGTAGTCATGTTTGTTTTTATGTGTGTTATGTATTTACCCTCTTAAAGTGGAGAAGCCTGAACCAAAACATATAGAGGTGGCTGACAGAGCACCAGAACCTCACAGGGTTTCTGAGGAAGCCCTGGTTGGGGTAGATGAGAAGATACAGGAATCCCCTGAGAGGTGGATAGCAGTTGAAGAAACACCTGCAGAGAAACCACTGGAGAAGGAAGTTACAGATAAAGTTACAGAGTGGAAACCAGAGGAACCTGAGAATGTAGTGATTTCTGAGGTGGAGCTACCTGAGAAGGTGACTGACCCTCCGAAGGCAGTGAAGCCCAAGAAGGTTCCTGAGAGAGACACAGAGTCTAAAAGGACTGCAGAAAAACCAACCAAACCAGTGGTGATTCCTCAGTTGAAGCCTCAAAGAGAAGTAAAGGAGGCCACTCCCAAAGGTACATCTGAGTCAGAACTCACCTCTTTATACTTTCTTACCTTTTTTTATGTATCCAGCATGGGCAATAGTCCAATATGCTTGAGTCCACAAAAGTATTTTGAAGTAGCACTCAATAAATGTGCTGTGAATTATTTTGATAGTTAAATAATATCATATGTTTGTTATCTACCATGTATCTTGGGGTAAAAACTGTTAATTATTTAAAGAACCAGAAGCTAAGAAGACTCCAAAGATTCTGCCTGAGGTCGAGAAAAAGAAAAAAACACCTCTACATAAGAAAGGTACTAATCATCTTAAAATGTGCATGGTCATATTCCTCCATAATGAGAGAATACCATTGTTGGATTGTCCAGAGTTTCACTTGTTGTTCACATGTTTTTCCATTAACTCCAAACATCTTGTCTTGTTTTGTTCTAATCTCTTGGTACCGACCCATGGTGCCTTCTCTTAAATCTTCAAAAAAAACTCCAAGAAACCAGCAGTCTGGTGAAGATAGAAACCCAGACAGAAGCTCAGAAGATCCAGGAGATTTATTATGTGACAGACGAAGCCTCTTCTTCAGAGGAGGTGCGAGAGCATAAGGATCTGATCGAAGAACACACCCATGTGTCTTATGAGGAGCAGCAGCACATTACTGAGATATCATTAACACAGGTGGACATTTTAGGTAGACTCCAAAAGTCTAGTGAATCTGATCAAATGGCTGAGTCCAGAGATGAGACATCCTCTGATTTATCAAAAACGAAAGATACAAGGTCAATTAAATGTAAAATAATCCCCAAAACAGAAGCTGTCATAGAGAGCATTGAAGCAAAGAAACATGCTGTCACTGTGAGTGATAAGCAAAGCAAAGACAAATATCTGCTTGATGAAGGTGTTTTTGTCAGGCAAATAGAATTCATAACTGAGGCAATTCTAGACGAGAGGAAAGACATCGCATTAATAGGACATTTAAAGCAGGTTCCTAAACCTGTTCCTACTGGAACAGATGTACACCAGGAAATAGAAAATGAAGGCTTTCATATCCCAACAGAGATGCAAAGTAGACCCAAACCTCCTCAGCGGGTAGAAATTAGATTAGATACTGCAGAGGAACACAGTAGAATTAGGCAGGAAATGATTCAAATGAAAGATGATAAAATTCTGTTGGAAAAGGTTGCAGTTATAGAAAAGCCTGAAAAAGTTAATACTGCGAAACAAAAATCTGTTGACAAGACAGCAGAGGAGCAGATCATAGTCAGAGATGCAGTAACTACAGTCTCTGGAAAGCAAGGGATGACTGTAGTGGAAGGAAGTCCATCAGAGGAACACATAAAGAAGGACAAGATATTTGATGAAGTATTTAGTAGAGGTCAGAGGACGGGGTCAGCAGAGGTTAGTGATGAAACACATCTTGAGCCCACGGTCTCCTCCACAATGAAAAATAGAACTATTGGAGAAAACGTAAAGCAGACCTTGGCAATACAAAAGTTAATGGCAGATACCCAGCCTAAGGTCACCGGGACTGAGCTTGGATTAGTCATGGCAGAAATGTCTCGAGAAGATGAGGCAACTTCCACCACAAAAGGGAAATCAAAAATGGAAGAAGATCTTCTGGATTCTTCTCGATCTGAAGGCCAGGTTGATGAAGTCTCTCTTCAGATCTTACAGCAGACAGATGCTCAGACAATTAAAGGAACAGTTGAAACTAAACTGTTGACTTCCAACGCAGAAGAAAGGAAGAAAAGACTTGCCACTGAAGTGTCTTCTAGAGGTACAAAGAACATTCCATGCCCTTCATATCTTCATCCCCATACTTCACTCGCCATTTATGTTGTTCAGTATTTCGGTACCAACTGCTCTTTGTGTTCCAATTTTGAATTCCTTCTTTCTATTAATTTCGGGATTATTATTTCTGTCTATGTTTTAATGTTTGTCTGCTGAGTATACATGTTGAGTTGAGAAGCTCGTCATCTTTGAAGTATTCACTGTTTGAATTAAACATGAGTATTCTTTAAAGAAGCAGAAGCGGACAAGGTCCCAGTGAGAGCTGCTCAGGAGCCTGTGCAGAAAGCAAGAGAAGAACCTACGAGAGGTACATCACAGTAGAACACACCATCCCTTCTCAGACTTCTCTTATTCTGTCTTGTTTCTATTAACCTTGTGTTCATATTTGTCTTGTTTTGTTCTAATCTCTTGGTACCGAACCATGGTGCTTTCTCTTAAATCTTCCAAGAAACCGAGATAGAAACCCAGACAGAAGCTCAGAAGATCCAGGTTTATTATGTGACAGACGAAGCCTCTTCTTCAGAGGAGGCACGGGAACAGGACGATCTGGTGGAAGAGCATGCCCATGTGTCTTATGGGGAGCAGCAAGAAATGTCTGAAATATCATTAACACAGGTGGACATTTCATCTTCACCAGAAACATCTGTTGAAGTTGACATTCAGAGTAAGATATCTGTTACTGATGTAAAGGAAAAGGAACAGTCCATTAATAATATTGAAATATCAAAAGAGGACATCAAATGTAAAAATGAAGATACATTGTATGGAAGCCATTATTCAGACATGATCAATAATGAAGGAAATGTTGTATTGAAGTACAGCAAAGCGGAAGTTAAAACAGCGACTGAACAACTCCAGTTTATGCAATATGAAGATGGGGTAGTTGTTGAAATTCGATCTGGTGTAGAACAGCAAACATCTGTAGAAGACCAAACTTCTAAACATAAACCAATTGTAGAAGGCCAAACTGGTAAAAAACTCCTACAAACTGCCAAAGTTATGAAAGTCTGGACAAAATCACAGGAAGAATCTGACCAGGTTGAGGACATTTCTCTAAAGAAACTCAAGTCTCTAAAACAGAGAAAGCAAGAGTTGTCAAAACTAAAAGAGTTCCCAATGGAAACAATCCAGTCCAAGAGAGAAACTAAAACTGGTCAAATTAGACTCAATGTAGAAGAACAACCTTCTGAAGTTGGACCTAGTGTAGAACACCCTTCTGAAGTTAGACCCAGTGTAAACCAAACTAGTAAAACTACAACCAGTGTAGATGACCAACCTGACAAAGTCAGACTGGCTGGAGACCAAACTTATCAAGTTGAACCCAATGGAGAAGGCCAAATTTGTCTAATTAGACCCAATGTAGAACAGCAGACATCTGATGTTACAACCACTGTAGAAGACCAAACTGATAAAGAACTACTAAAAACCGCCAAAGTTATCAAAGTCCTGAGAAAACCACAGGAAGAATCTGATCAGGTTGATGACATTTCTCCAAAGAAACACAAGTCTCCAAGACAGAGACAGCAAGAGTTGTCAAAACTAAAAGAGTTCCCAGTGGAAACAATCCAGTCCAAGAGAGAAACTAACACTGGTCAAATTAGACTCAATGTAGAAGAACAACCTTCTGAAATTAGACCCAGTGTAGACCAAACTAGTGAAACTACGACCAGTGTAGGCCAAACTTACAAAATTAGCCCCACTGTAGTCTACACTTCTCAAGTTAAACCCACTGTAGTAGACCAAACTGGTGAAGTTGGATCCGGTGTAGAAGAGCAAACGTTTCACGATAGAGCCACTGAAGAAGACCAAACTTCTAAACGTAGACCAATTGTAGAAGGCCAAACTGGTAAAAAACTACTAAAAACTGCCAAAGTTATCAAAGTCCAGAGGAAACCACAGGAAGAATCTGACCAGGTTGAGGGCATTTCTCCAAAGAAACTCAAGTCTCTAAGGCAGAGAGAACAAGAGTTGTCAAAACTAAAAGAGGCCCCAGTGGAAAGAATCATGTCCAAGAGAGAAACTACAATTGGTCAAAATAGACCCAATGTAGAAGAGCAACCTTCTGAATGTAGACCCAGTGTAGACCAAACTAGTGAAACTACAAGCAGTGTAGATGACCAAAGTGGCAATGTTAGACTGGCTATAGACCAACCTTCTGAAGTCCAACCAAGTGCAGGAGGTCAAATTAGTGAGATTAAACAAAGAGTACAACAGCAAACTTCTGAATTTGGAAACATTGTAAAAGATCACACTCCTAAAGTAAGACTAATTGTGGAAGTCCAAACTGGTACAATAAGACCCAGTATAGAACAGCAAACTTCTGAAATTCGATCAACTGTAGGAGACCAAACTGGTAAAGAACTAAAAACTGCCAAAGTTATCAAAGTCCAGACAAAACCACAGGGGGAACATGATCAGGTTGAGGACATTTCTCCAAAGAAACTCAAGTCTCTAAAAGAGAGAGAGCAAGAATTTTCAAAACTAAAGGAGATCCCAGTGGAAACAGTCCAGTCCAAGAGAGAAACTAAAACTGATAAAATAAGACCCAATGTATTAGACCAACCTTCTGAGGTTAGATCCAGTGTAAACCAACCTTTCAAAGTTAGACCCAGTGTAGACCAAACTAGCAAAATTAGCCCCACTGTAGTCCACACTTCTCAAGTTAAACCCAGTGCTGTAGACCAAACTGGTGAAATTGTATCCAGTGTAGAACAGCAAATGTTTGAATTTAGAACCACTATAGAAGATACAACTTCTAAACTTAGACCAATTGTAGAAGGCCAAGCTGGTGTAATTAGACCCAGTGTAAAACAGCAAACTTCTGACGTTACAACCACTGCAGAAGACCAAACTGGGAAAGAACTATTAAAAACGGTTATCAAAGTCCAGAGAAAACTACTGGAAGAATCTGATCAAGGTGAGGACATTTCTCCAAAGAAACTCAAGTCTCTAAAACAGAGAGAGCAAGAGTTGTCAAAACTAAAAGAGTTACCAGTGGAAACAATCCAGTCCAAGAGAGAAACTAAAACTTGTCAAATTAGACTCAATGTAGAAGAACAACCATCTGAAGTTGCACCTAGTGTAGAACACCCTTTTAAAGTTAGACCCAGTGTAAACCAAACTAGTGAAACTACGACCAGTGTAGAAGGCCAAACTGGCAAAAGTAGCCCCACTGTAGTCCAAACTTCTCAAGTTAAACCCAGTGTAGTAGACCAAACTAGTGAAATTGGATCAGGGGTAGAACAGCAAACGTTTGAAAAAGTTAGAACCACTGTAGAAGACCAAACTTCTAAACTTAGACCAATTATAGAAGGCCAAGTTGGTGTAATTAGACCCAGTGTAGAACAGCAAACTTCTGATGTTACAACCACTGCAGAAGACCAAACTGGTAAAACTACAAGCAGTGTAGATGACCAAACTGGCAATGTTAGACCAGCTGTAGACCAAACTTCTCAAGTCCGACCAAGCGCAGAAGGCCAAATTGGTGAGATTAAACCAAGTATAGAACAGCAAACTTCTGAATCTAGAAACACTGTAAAAGATCCAACTGGTAAAGAACTGCTAAAAACTGCCAAAATGATCAAAGTCCAGACAAAACCACAGGAAGAAATTGCTCAGATTGAGGACATTTTTCCAAATGAACTCAAGTCTCTAAAACAGAGAGAGCAAGAATTGTCAAAACTTAAAGAGGTCTCAGTGGAAACAATCCAGTCCAACACCGTGAAAGTTCAAAACATATTTGGTATCATCACTCCTATTGAAAAGGCAGAAATAGGACATGAACAATGTGAAAGAAAGGTTTCAGTGGCATCTGACATGGGAATAGCAAATGAAAAGTGTGTGTTAGAGGAAGAAGCTAAATCAGATACTTCAGAAATACATGTTGCTCCTTATGAAATAGTCAAGGATATTGTATCAAAACAAGAGGTTCTGGAGGCATCTGTTTCTCTAAAGCTGTTAATGTCCACAAAAAGACCAGAGAAGGAGTTAGTCAACATCCCAGAAAATACTGTTGAAATCCAGTCCAAACTTGTCACAATAGAAGACCAAACTGGTAAAGATAAAAAAACTGTCAAAGTTATCAAAGTCCAGACAAAACCACAGGAAGAACCTGATCAGGCTGACGACATTTCTCCAAATAAACTCAAGTCTCTAAAACAGAAAGAGCACAAGTTCCCAATAGAAACTATCCAGTCCAAGAGAGAAACTAAAACTGGTCAAATTATACTCAATGTAGAAGAACAACCTTCTGAAGTTGCACCCAGTGCAGACCACCCTTCTGAAGTTAGACCCAGTGTAAACCAAACTACTGAAACTGCATCTAGTATAGAAGGCCTAACTGGCAACATCTGCCCCACTGTAGTCCAAACTTCTCAAGTTAAACCCAGTGTAGTAGACCAAACAGGTGAAATTGGATCAGGGGTAGAACAGCAAAAGATTGAAGTAAGAACCAATGTAGAAGACCAAACTTCTAAACTTAGACCAATTGTAGAAGGCCAAGTTGGTGTAATTAGACCCAGTGTAGAACAGCAAACGTTTAATGTTACAACCACTGCAGAAAACCAAACTGGTAAGGAACTGCTAAAAACTCCCCAAATGATCAAAGTCCAGATGAAACCACAGGAAGAACCTGATCAGGTTGAGAACATTTCTCCAAAGAAACGCAAGTCTCTAAGAGAGAGAGAGCAAGAGTTGTCAAAACTAAAAGAGTTCTCAGTGGAAACAATCCAGCCCAAGAGAGAAACTAAAACTGGTCAAAGTAGACCCAATGTAGAAGAGCAACCTTCTGAATTTAGACCCAGTGTAGACCAAACTCCTGAGGTTAGACCCAGTGTAGACCAAACTAGTAAAACTACAAGCAGTGTAGATGACCAAACTAGCAATGTTAGACCGGCTGCAGACCAAACTTCTCAAGTCCAACCAAGCACAGAAGGTCAAATTTGTGAGATTAAACCAAGTACAGAACAGCAAACTTCTGAATTTAGAAACACTGTAAAAGATCCAATTGGTAAAGAACTATTAAAAACTGCCCAAATTATCAAAGCCCAGACAAAACCACAGGAAGAACCTGATCAGGTTGAGGACATTTCTCCAAATAAACTCAAGTCTCTAAAACAGAGAGAGCAAGAATTGTCAAAACTAAAAGAGGTCCAACAAGCAATCCAGTCCAACACTGTGAAAGTTCAAAACGTATTTGGCATCATCACTGCTATTGAAAAGGCAGAAATAGGACATGAAAAAGTTGAAAGAAAGGTTTCAGTGGCGTCTGACATGGGAATAGCAAATCAAAAGTGTGTGTTAGTGAAAGAGGAAGAAGCTAAATTAGACACTTCAGAATTACATGTTGCTCCTTATGATCTAGTCAAAGATATTGTATCAAAACAAGAGGAAGTTTTGGAGGCATCTGACGTTTCTCTAAAGCTGTTAATGTCCACAAAAAGGCCAGAGAAGGAGTTAGTCAACATCCCAGAAAATACAGTTGAAGTCCAGTCCAAAGTTGTCACAATAGAAGACCAAACTGGTAAAATGATACCCAATGTAGATGGTCAAACTGGTGAAGAACAAAAAACTGCCCAAGTTATCAAAATCCAGACAAAACCACAGGGACAATCTGATCAGGTTGAGGACATTTCTCCAAATAAACTCAAGTCTCTAAAACAGAGAGAGGAAGAGTTCTCAAAACTAAAAGAGTTCCCAGTGGAAACAATCCAGTCCAAGACCGTGAAAGTTCAAAACATATTTGGCATCATCATTCCTATTGAAAAGGCAGAAAATGAAAAACTTGAAAAAAAAGTTTCAGTGGCACCTGTCATGGAAATTGCAAATGAAAAACATTTGTTCATGAAAGGGGAAGAAGCTAAATCCCCCCAAAAAATCCCTAAAATCGCTTCACAAATAAATGTTGCTCCTGAAGATCTAGTCAAAAATATTATATCAAAACATGATGCAGTTCAGGAGTCAATTGATGGTCCTGTAAAAAGGTCCACAAATAAATCAGACCAGAAGTTAGCCAACACCCCAGAAAATACAGTTGAAGCAGTTCAGTCCAAAGTTGTCACAATAGAAGACCAAACTGGTAAAATTATACCCAATGTAGACAGTCAAACTGGTAAAGAACAAAAAACTGCCAAAGTTATCAAAGTACAGACAAAACCACAGGGACAATCTGATCAGGTTGAGGACATTTCTCAGAATAAGCTCAAGTCTCTAAAACAGAGAGAGCAAGATTTGTCAAAACTAAAAGAGTCACCAGTGGAAACAATCCAGTCCAAGACTGCAAAAGTTCAAAACATATTTGGCATCATCACTCTTATTGAAAAGACAGAAACAGGACAGGAACAACTTAAAGGAAAGTTTTCAGTGGCACCTGTCATGGAAATAGCTGATGAAAAACATTTGTTAGTGAAAGAGGTAGAAGCTAAATCCCATACTTCACATATACATGTTGCTCCTGACAATCTCTTCAAAGATATTGTATCAAAACAAGAGGAAGTTCAGGAGTCAACTGATGGTTCTGTAAAAACTGTGAAGTCCATAAATATATCAGAACAGAAGTTAGCCAACACCCCAGAAAATACAGTTCAGTCCAAAGTTGTCCAAACTAGTGAAAATAGATCCAGTGTAGAACAGCAAACTTCTGATGTTACAACCACTATAGAAGACCAAACTAGTATGGAACTAAGAACTGCCAAAATTATAAAAGTCCAGACAAAGCTACAGAAACAACCTTTTCAGGTTGAGGACATTTCTCCAAAGAATCTCAAGTCTCTAAAACAGAGAGAACAACAGTTAAAACTAAAAGAGACAAACATATTTGGCATCATTAGTCCTATTGAAAAGGCAGAAACTGAACAGGAACTTAAAGGAAATGTTTTAGTGGTACCTGTCATGGAAATAACAAATGAAAAACATATGTTAGTGAAAGATGAAGATACATACCATACTTCACAAATACATGTTGCTCCTGACGATCTAGTCAATTATATTGTATCAAAACAAGAAATAGGGTTAGGGTTAGTCCAAGTCTCCCCTGATGGTTTTCTCAAGACGTTGAGGTCCACAAATAAATCAGAGCAGGAGTTTGGTTTAGGGGAGCTTCAGTCCAAAGTTGTCACTATAGAAGACCAAACTGGTAAAGTTATACCCATTGTGGAAGAAAAAACTGATAAAGTTAGACCTAGTTTAGGCCAAACTGTAGTGTTCAGCAGCGTTATTCTTAGTAAAGAAAGAGATCAGGAAACAAAGATCACTAAGAAGATAACTGATAGTGAAAACCATAATCTGATAGACGTTGTTGCATCAGTGACAGATATCGACACTGAACAAAGAGCAGTTCAGAAACAATTGCAATATGAATCTGAAACTGAAGAGAACTATCCAGAATCTGTGATGAATATCACTCAAAGATCTTCTCTGGGAGCTGAGCTTGAAGAAGTCCTCATGGGTGCCCCTCATTCTATATGCAAACAAGAAGACACAACAAAGATATTTCCTTTGGGACAAGAAGAAAAGAAAAGTCTTCCTGTTCGTGCTTCTTCTAAAGGTATAGATGGAAAAAAAATATTGTCACCAATTGTTTTACCAGAGCACCTTTTTGCACTCCCGTCACTCTTCCAAGGACTTCTCACCGTCTTTTTCAACTATTCTTCCATTTCATATCACCCATTCTTGGCAAAAAGTGTGTTCCTTCACTTGATTAAGAGCACCCATTGACACTACTTCTCTCAAAGGAGGCAGTTTTCTTTTCATCTTGCTGATTGTTGCAAGCACCCTTCCTCAAAGTGGCTTGAATATTTGGTGTATGATTAGTTTTTGTGTTTTATTCTCAATGTGTGTGGAACTTTAGTAAGCATTGAACCTGAATGTCAATCACATTGGATACATTCTCGTCCTCATGGTCCTCTTAATTTTATTTGAAGTGCCCACAAAGGAAGAGACATTTCTGCAAGATAAAGAACCTCTGCCAAAGGCAGTTAGTCCCAAACAAGGTACTCCTTTGCTTGTTTTATTGTTTTAATGTCTTGTGTGGTCTTATGATTTTGTGATTGTAAAGGGCATTCATCAACGAATGTCATTCTTGAGTAAATCTAAATCTTAAATATTATGTTGAAGCACAAGATGTTAACCAAGCTGTTGGAAAGACCAAGCTTCCTATCTCGGTCAAAGAAGAGATGGAAGAGAGGAAAGAGAAACAACCAGGTAGGTCTACTTAAGACCATGTAGTAGTTCAATAGCTGCAGGTCCTCAATAGAGGACAGTGCTTTCAGTTTCTGTTTGTATCTGTTGAAATCAATGTGTGACTTGTATTTGAAGTGAGAAAACCACAAGATGCTGTACAAGTTGCAGAGGAAACCACAAAGCATCCGGTCACTGAACAGACAAAACCTGTTGAGAAGAGTAGTTTGGAAAAAAACAAAACAGGTATTCTTAATATAACGTACATGCAGCTTTAAATAGGCTTATTAACAACTTTGGCGATCTAACAACTCTTACTTATCTCTTGTGTTGGACACAACACTTTGAATCTTTGTACACTTGAAGTTATCAAGCCTGAATCCAAGGCTAAGGAAGCAGCCAAGAAGCCGAGTGATGAAGATAAACCTGTGATGCTGAAGAAGTCACCTCCTCCTGGGACAGGTAGAGATGATCACAGACCATTAAACAAAACCACTTCTTTCTTACAAGCACACTCTCTTCATTTCCTCCTATTTAATTGAGCAATCATGTTTATTTCTTATTGTCTCTTTTCATCTGTCTAACTAGCTGTAATATGTGTATATGTGTTGTGTGTCCATCATAAATTGGACAGCTAAGTCAAATTCACTAATGTCTGAATGAAACCAATGCATAAACTCAATTTAGTCACCATGTCCTTTTGCTTGTGAAACTACAGGTATGAACTCTGAAGTCAATGTGGTCTTAAAATGAAAAGTGAAAAAAAAGTGACTCTTTAAATGAAGGATTCACCTTCACTCAGCTTAGTTTGTGTCCATTGTCTGACACCCATGTCAGACATTGTATTATAGTTCTGAAATCGAATTAACACATTGTGGATTTTACCTTTAAACCAGATGAAACCAAGGGGCCTGTACAAGCACCAGGAGGAGTGAAAAAAGGTAAGAGCACTCTACATTATATAACTTACACAGCACTTATTAGCACCATCTCATGTAGACATAGGTGTGTCAGTCTATTTCGTTTAGTTTAGTGTTGTATGTTATTGTTGTAGGTCTGTCTGTATGTCTGTGTTTAACCAAGCAGGGTTACAGTTAGTTTACTTTGGTACTTTTAGATTGTTGTTGTTGTGGTTGTTGTTGTTGTTTGTTATTTTATGTTGTTTGTTT
The DNA here is from genome assembly GCA_900303225.1 of Laemonema laureysi. Taxonomy (NCBI): domain Eukaryota; kingdom Metazoa; phylum Chordata; class Actinopteri; order Gadiformes; family Moridae; genus Laemonema; species Laemonema laureysi. Next base: position 39,346 of record OMNS01081456.1, read on the forward strand.
AATGGTATTTGTACAATGTGTGTTATGTGAAATCTTGAGAAATTGTTCTCCACAAAAAAGGTAAAGTTCAAAAGGAGGACGATGGAACATTTGAGATTCCCACCTTGAGAAAAACATCCAAGGTCATGAAGGAGACAGAGGAACAACAGGAGGTGATCACACTCAAGAAGATTCCATCAGTTCCAACCAAAGCAGAAGAAATCAGGCTGCTGGAAGCCATCAAAACAACAGTTGGCGTTGAGGAGATGGTGCACAGTAGGACGTCTGTAGACCTACCAGCTTCTACCCAGAAAGCATCGCTAGAGAGAGAACATAGAGAGAAGACCACCACACAGAAAGAGGCAGAACTTCCAAAACCTAAAGAAGTAAAAGAAACAGATTCAGCTAAAGATTCATCATGGAGCCATCAGAAAGACTTTCCGAAAGATAAGAAACCAGAAGATACAATTTCTCTTAAGAAAACTCCCAAATTAGCCAAAGCCGAAGAACCAGCTCCATCAAGTGTAGCCTTAAAGAAAGTTAAGAAGTTGCTTTCAGATGAAGCAGAACAAGAAACAATCAAGCTGAAACCATTTGACAGGCCTTCCAAACCCACAGAAGAGCCAGCGACGGACAAGAAGGTGCGACCAGAGAGGGAAGCTGTACCTTTTGAGAAAAAAGAGAGGCTCAGACCAGACAATGAAACACAAACACCAACTAAGAAAGATGAAAGAATTGGGGAGAAAGAGGATACACAAGCCAAGGTGCAAAAATCAGCAGATAGAAAGAAAACTCCCGAAGAAGAGAAGGATGCTGCCATGGTACTACTCAAGGGAAAGAGAATCCCACCAAAGGAACAGGAAACAGAGAGCGTGAAACTGAAGCCTTTCTCCCTACCATCTAAGGACGCTAAGGAGCCAGCTACAGATGAGAAGCCAAGCGGTGAGAAACTATCCAGTTGTACAAGCAGAGATAAACTGCCAAGGGAAGCAGAGACAGAGCCACACCTGAAGAAAACAGAGACACCTAAACATCCTGAGAAGGTGACACCTAAAGGTCCTGAGGAGATGCCTGAGAAGGTGGTAGAGGCTGGTCCCACTACCTTGGAGAACATAGTATCTCCTAAGCCAACTGCAGTATCTCCTAAACCAACTGCTGATAAGACAGTACCTCCTAAACCAATTGCTGATAAGACAGTACCTGCGAAACCAACTGCTGATAAGACACCTGGGAAGACTCTAGATGAAGCCACACCATTGCAGTTGAAGAAGGGAGCTACTCCAAAAGAAAAAGAAGAACGTGCAGAACCCGTTTTGAAGCCGGTTGACCAGCTCAAGAAGGTTGAATTGAAAAAGACAGCCTCCCCAAAAGTTGATAAACCAAAGCCAAAAGAGCTGGAATCAATTCCAATTGAGAAGAAACCAAGTGGTGAAAAAGTGAAGAGGATCCCAAAAACAGTTTCCCCAAAAGACTCCGTTGAGGCTGTGGCTCTCAAAAAGGTCCCCAGGAAACCGTCCCCAGAAGAGGAGAAGACTGGAGAAGCAGTGAAGCCCAGCAAAGGGAAGGTACCCATGGTCAAGGAGGTTTCTCCTGGATCTGTGCAGCTGAGGAAGGTCCCCACTCAGCTGGAGGAGGAGGTGTTTGAAGAGGAGTATGAGGTCCAGCCGGAAGAGGGGGAGGAGGAGGAGGAGGCTTGGGGCTGGGAGCTGGTTCCCAGTGAAAGTTACACCTCAGAAGACTGGCCAGCTGAAGGAGAAGATGCTGTGGAAGCTCCAGGTGTTACCAGGAGAGGTGAGGTGGTGACATCACCAGACCACCTGGTACCACTGACAACCTTCTCCTCACCGCCTGAATAACTTCCGCCCATTCACTCATTAATGCTCCATCTGCATATGTCATCATCATCACCTCTGATTGAATGTACGCCATCTTCATTGTTGATGTTCAGCATTGTCTGCCATCCTGATTGGTCAACCATTCACGTGTCTGTGTCTTGTTTTGTGTTTTTCCATCAGTCTCCTAAACTCACCCCAACAGTTTAAACCATGATCATTATCACATCATGCTGTGGGATTTATCTTTTTGTCACAAATAATTTCCATCCATATGCTGTCTTTATTTAAAATGTTTCATAATTACATAACAACTGTTACAATATTATCGCTGTGTTTCCTGGTGTTCATGTATATAAATATATACACATATATTTTAGACATATCAGTATGTGTACGTGTACTAATTTATTCCAACTATTTTCAACAGAGGGACAACCTACAGAGGAAGCAGGAAGAGGAAGAGGGAGAGGGCTCAAACGTAAGAATTAGTGTGATAAAACAATATATTTCGTTTATTATTATTTATTGACATCAAGATATAAGGGAACACCCATCTTAATACTATATTGAAATATATATATATATATAACTGACAAAGTCTTCAAGCTCAGTTCAGATCAAAGAATCGCAAAGAGACAACAGAATCACAAGATAACGTTCTGAAACGGGGCCGTTCACATCGACGGCTGAAGCTGTCTGTGGCTATTGTAGCGACGTTCACCTGGAGAGAGACTAATGAATGATATCTCTGCACTTTTGGGCAATTGGTGTGAAACAAAATGTATCAACGCAAAAGGGATATTTCCACTGTTACATTGTTAATATGTCAATAGGTTCTAAAACCACACTCTGCAATTTGACAAGGTAAATCTCTTGACCCCATGCAACGGCTTCAGACGGTCAGCAACTAATGAGTTCACACCACTGCAACTTTTCGTTTCATTTTAGAGGCTTTAGAGGTTCTGTTAAATACACATATTTGAGATTTTATGAATGGTCTGTATTTTAGCCAAGCAGACCCCATCTCCTGGTGATGGGGGCCGAGGCCGCGGCCTGAAGCCTGGGGGAAAGGGTCCATCCCCACCAGAGGAGCCCTTCGCAGGATTCAAGCTAAAAGCTGTTCCTCTGAAGTTCATCAAGAAACTTCAAGACATTGTGTTGACAGAAGCCGAGTCTATTGGCTCATCTGCTGTATTTGAGTGTGAAGTTTCCCCCTCTACTACCATAGCTTCATGGATGAAGGATGGAAGCAACATTCGCGAGAGCCCAAAACACAAATTCACCTCAGATGGTAAAGACCGCAAGCTGAACATTATTGATGTCCAGCTGTCTGATACTGGTGAATACACGTGCGTGGCCAAGAATGCCGGAAAGGAAATATCATGCACAGCCAAGCTCATTGTTGAAGGTATGTTCATGTTTGTGTCGCCAGCCCAGGTAATTTAGATACAGACACAAACATATGTTAAATTAAGCAATTAGGTTCTTACTGTGATAGGTTTAAATATATAATATTTTAATTTATAGAACATCCAAGCCAGAATTGATGTGAATTGCTTGTGTCAGATGCTTACACGTGTCCCTCCTTAGTCTCTTGTAGATTCATGAAGCAGAGTAGTTAAAATGCTGTTCCTTGCTGTTCTCTTCTGTCAGAGCTGCCAGTAAAATGGATCAAGGAGTTGGAGCCCGATACATCCTGCATCAAGGGTCAGCCCATGTATCTGACCTGTGAGTTGAACAAAGAGAGGGAAGTGGTCTGGAAGAGGAATGGACAGCTCCTCAAGAATAAGGCTGGCAAAATCGCCATCAATATCATTGGTCTGCAGCATGCCGTGACCATCCAGAACTCCACTGAGGAGGATGCTGGTCTTTACACATGTGAAGTGGCCAATCAAGTCGATGTTCAGACTTCAACAACCGTTAAAGTGATTGGTGAGTATTCGCACTAACGGTAGGTGTAGGTGACACAGATTGTGTGTTTTGATTATGATACTGCTCAAAACTCTAGATTGATGACTTAATTTTCGCTATATGACATTTTTTTCCTTTCCAGAAATCATCAAAGACTGGCTGGTGAAGCCTCTGAGAGACCAACATGTGAAACCCAAGTCTAAGGCCACATTTAAATGTGAGCTGTTTAAGGACACCCCCAACTGGAAGTGGTTTAAAGGAGATGACGAGATAACTCCGTCTGATAAGGTGGAGGTGAAGAAAGACGGAAAGGACATGACTCTCACCATTAACAACTGCCAGCCTAATGATGTGGCAGAATACACAATTGCGGTGGAAGATCGTAGATATGCTGCTAAACTCACACTGGGAGGTCGGTTTTAGAGATAAACAGACACATGAACATGTTTAATAAGTACTTCTGTGTATGATGTGCATTGTAAAACATGATGCACACTGTTTTGCACATGTATTGTATGTATTGTATTGTATGATGTTGACGTGGTGTTGTGGTGCAGAGCGCGAGGCGGAGGTCCTGAAGCCTCTCTCCAGTGTGGAGGTGGTGGAGAAGGACCAAGCTACCTTTGATACGGAGATCTCCGAGGACGATGTGATTGGAGAATGGAAGCTGAGAGGCCAAGTCCTGAGCAGGACGCCGGTAACACTTTAAATACACACAATTTCACTTCAGATTCACTGCATATTAGATCCTTTTAGGATGATTCGTATACCTATACATATAATAAAAGCAGAGTCCCAATTAGATGTTGGCTTTTTACTGGCCGAGTGTGGCTACATGTTTTGACAAATAAAGGCTGGACTCAATGAGAATTGCCATTGACGCTGCAAAGCAGTTTATTTAATTTTTGTACTTGCATTCAAACGTCACATTTGCTGACTGCCATGGTGGCACAGAGAAAAAGTACGACCCTTCAAGTGTCTGATTTGCTGAACAAAACTCAGGAGAAGCAGCTACTCTATAAACAGAGCACACATAGACTGCATTGTAGGCCTATTGAGCGCTCTACGTCCTTCCTGTTTTTTACCATTCATCGAACAGCAAGTGGAAGATATCTAAAAAAACCTTCACCACTCGCCGAGTCTTTTGAAAAAAGACTTTTCAGACACGTTGACTGCAAAACACAGGATATTTTCAATGCACATGCAGTGGAGTATTCAGACTTATTCGTCTTTGTCATCTTTTTACTCCGGTTTCTCAGAGCGAAATCTAATGAATGATTGTTGTTGATATGTTATTCGATAGAATGATTTATAGTAACATTCATACAGGTTTAAATAAACCAGTTTTGTGCGAAAGGTCCCATATAGACGGCTGTCCCAAATATAGGCCAGTTGAGTTCAGTGATTGAAGCAAATAAAAGCCTTGGCTCTTAATTGAAGTTTTTTTTTTTTTTTTCTTCACCATATTCATCATCTGATTATTATGCATTCATAACCTTATTTATCAGATTCATCATCTGGTTATTATTCATTCATAACCATATTTATTATATTCATCATATGGTTATTATTCATTCATAACCTGTTATTTATCATAGAAATGAAAAACTGAATTAAATTCCTTCCAGACATGTGACTTCCGTGCGGAGGGCCGGAAGCGTTTCCTGACTCTGAAGAACGTGCAGCTGGACCAGGCCGGCGAGGTGTCCTACCAGGCTCTCAATGCTGTAACCAGTGCCATGCTCACTGTCAAAGGTAGGCTCCTCTTCCTCCCAGTGTTCATGTCATGGGTATTTCAACAGCTTGGCTCCTGCTGTGAATAACCAATGATCATTCATACCTCCCAGAAATCGAAATGGGCTTTGTTGTCCCACTGGAGGATGTTTCTGTGCATGAAAAGAAACAGGCTAAGTTTGAATGCGTCGTCACAAAGGACGTGTCAAAGGTCATGTGGTACAGAGGGTCTGACATCGTCACCCCCGACCAAAAGTATGACATCATTGATGATGGAAAGAAACACATGCTGATCATAAACAGCTGTGAGTTCGATGATGAATCCCAGTATTCTATTGAAGTGTTGGGCCAGAAGTCCAGTGCTCAGCTCACTGTGGAAGGTAAGTATGGGACAGCAGCTCAGGGAGGGTCTTCCCGCCTTATTCTGTTTGCTGCTCGGCGGTGGGCCCTACACCAACCTGTTGTCTGCTAACCTCATGTATTCCAGGAATGAGGCTCAAATTTACCAAGCCGCTTCAGAACCAAACCTTGAAGGAAGGTAACACAGTACGCTTTGAGTTGGAGCTGACTCATGAGAATGTCCCGGTGGTTTGGTACCGTAATGAAGTAAAACTTCACATGAGCAGAACAGTGCTCACCTATGTTGATGGAGTGAAACACAGTCTAGAGATGAGGATGCTCAGTCTAGATGACACCTGCCAGATTAAGGCAGAGGCTAAAGGCATTTACTCCATGGCAAAACTGACGGTCATAGGTAACGGACATCTTACTTCCCTGTCTTCTAACTCTCTAACTAAGTTTCTAAAGTTCCTTTCTTCTCTGGAGTGCCCTCCATGTCCCTTGCCCACAGGGACTGTACAGACAGCTGGTGATGACAGTGTACACTTACGTTCCCAACCAGTGCTCTTCAGCTAAGAGTTTGAATGTGTCTTGTTGCAGAGGGAGATGCTGTGTTCACCGTCAAGCTCCAGGATTACACAGCGACAGAGAAGGATGAGGTGACTCTGGACTGTGAACTCAGCAAAGACGTCCCTGTGATGTGGTACCACAGTGAGAAGGAGCTTGTCACATCCAAGATGGTGCTCATAAAATCTGATGGATTGCGTAGAGCTCTAGTCCTGAAGAAGGTGGAGGAGAAAGATAAAGGACAATATGTATGTGACTGTGGAACAGACAAGACTATGGCCAATATTATTATTGAAGGTAAAAATCAACTCATGGAACCCTTTCACTGATACCTCACTACAGTAAGGAAACTTGTTTTACATGTGTTACATTCATATGTTTGTTCATCTTTCACCTGTAGCTCGAGACATCAAGGTGGTGCGTCCTCTGTATGGGGTGGAGGTGTTTGATGGCGAGACGGCTCGTTTTGAGGTGGAGATCTCAGAGGATGATATCCACGGCCAGTGGAAACTGAACGGAGAAGTCCTCAGTCCCTCTTCTGTGAGTTATCCAACCAGATAATTTATAGTTCACAAATGAAATAACAGGTTTATCTGGATGGTAGGATCCCTGTTCAGAGAATCAGTACTTTGTGTTTTTTGCAGGATGTTGACATCATTGAGGAGGGAGCCAAGCACACACTGATCTTGTACAACTGTAAGGTTCCCCAGACAGGCGAGGTGGCGTACAGTGCTGCCAATGCCAAGTGCTCTGCTAACCTGAAAGTGAAGGGTGAGATTACACTTAACTCATGCCCACTTAAACACTTCCGACACCTTGTGTGAACCATAACCAAATGTACATACAATGTACAATGGTTGTACATTTGGTACATACCAAATTGTATTTTGATTTTGGACTTTGTTTACCAGAACTGCCCCTGAGCTTCGTCACACCACTGAGCGATGTACACGTCTACGAGAAGGACGAGGCTCACTTCGAGGTAGAGGTGTCCAGAGCCGCAAAAACCACCCGCTGGCTGAAGGGTACCCAGGAGCTGGAAAACGATGATAAGTACAATATTATCCTGGAGGCCAATATGCACACGCTGGTGATCAAGTCTGCTGCCTACGAAGACGAAGCCAAGTACATGTTTGAGGCTGAGGACAAGCGCACATCGGCCAAACTTGTCTTACAAGGTTGTATTCATATTGTATCTGTGTTCTTGAATTATTTGGTTGTAGTATAAACTGTAGCCTGACTATTGAGCTTGCATTGTTCCATCAGGTATCCGACTGGAGTTTGTGAAACCGATTAAAGATGTGACTGTGAAGGAGCGCGAGACAGCAGAGTTCAGCATTGAACTCTCCCATGAGAAGATCCAGGTCTCCTGGTACAAAAACGATGTCCGCCTGCACCCCAGCAAAGTAGTCCACATGTCGGATCAGGACAAGATCCACACCCTGGCCTTCAAGGAAGTGACCATCGATGACACCTCCATGATCAGGGTGGAGGCCATGGGCAAGACTGCCTCAGCTATGCTCACCGTCATCGGTTAGTACATGTCTTATCCATCTCAGCGAAAACAGATGTACTGATGATGCCAGAGTTGTTCCATAAAGGGTATTTGGGATTGTGGCTACATTGATGTGAGGTTTGTTTACTTCAAATACATTTGATTAAGAAAAATGTGGGTTCAATAGAGAGCTGTGTTTCCATGTGTTAACATGTATACATGATGTGTTGTGATTTCTTGCAGAGGGAGACTTGTACTTTACCACCAAGCTGCAGAACTACACCGCTGTGGAGAAGGATGAGGTGTCTCTGGTCTGTGAACTCAGCAAGTCTGTAGCAGAGGTTAAATGGTTCAAGGATGGTAAAGAAATCATTCCCTCCAAGATCATTTCTGTCAGAGCCGATGGCAAGAAGCGCATCCTGACAGTAAAGAAGGCAGCTAAGGCCAACATCGGGGCGTACACCTGCGACTGTGGCTCAGACAAAACCACGGCTAACCTCAACATTGAAGGTAAGATTGGGCTAAGAGCCAATGACTCAAGAGCCAAATGCTCATCTTCTAAATATTTGTCTTACTAAACATGCTTTCCCATCTCCCGGCAGAGCGTGACATCAAGGTTGTGCGTCCGCTGTACAGTGTGGAGGTAACAGAGACGGAGACGGCTAAGTTTGAGACAGAGATCTCTGAGGAGGATGTCCATGGGAACTGGAAGCTCAAGGGAGAAGTTCTCCACCAGTCAAACGTGAGTGTTATTGTGTGTATTGTATTGTATTGCCCAATGAAGGCCCTGTTAGAACTCTAGAACTCTGTTAGAAGCTTTGTTTGTTATTCCTGCTAGGACGTGGAGATCAAGGAGGAAGGCACGAGACACATGCTGATCCTCTACAACGTCCGCATGGATATGGCCGGAGGAGTAGACTTCTCTGCAGCTAATGCTAAATCTACAGCCCAGCTCCGAGTCAAGGGTAAGGTCATAGAAACACTATACTATAAATACAATTAACTTTCATACTTTACAATATGAATGTTGAATTTGAATGTTTTCTGAGACAACAATTACATATCTACACTTCTTCATAAAGTATATCCAGAATAGAATGCAGCTGTAACAAACAGGACTGGGGTTATTCTGGCTTATCTCAAGTGGCCACAGAGTGATAGGTGGGGCCGGAGAGAACCCTCCCCCAACAGAGCAGTGTCCGGGGTGCAGGATCTAGGGAACTGACCATGTCTGGTGTGTCCTCCTCAGCCCGCAGCATTGGTCTGAGCAGACCTCTGAAGGACGTGACGGTGACTGCTGGAGAGACTGCCACCTTCGAGTGTGAGCTGTCCTATGAAGGCATTTCCGTGGAGTGGTTCCTGGGAGGTCAGAAGATGGAAGCCAGCGACCGGGTGAGTAGAGAACCCAAACCCTAAACTACTGGTTTAAACACTAGTCATGCTACACACTGGTTTAAACACTAGTAATGCTACACACTGGTTTAAACACTAGTCATGCTACACACTGGTTTAAATGCAGTGTATATAGAATGTTGGTAGTGTCTCCACAGGCTGACAACAGATAAGGATGCGCTCACAGTTCTCCTGCTGGGAAATAAGTTATTTTTAACGCACCAGAGAGTCACATTGCTTAACATCTCCTTTATAGGTACAATCAGGTTGTTTCTGTGATTTCTTATTATCCTGTATTCCAACATCAAGCATCAAGACATGTTCATTGTGACTAAACTGCAGATACACATTTATTTGCTACATTAAAAACAATTTCAAGTTTAGAGAACATGATCAAAAGTACTTTTTCCTAAACTTGGTTTTAGGTGGTGACTCGCATGGAAGGCAAGATCCATGCTCTGACTGTCAGGGACGTTAAGCTGCCTGAAGCTGGAGAGGTCAAGCTCACTGCTAAGGACTTCAAGACCCAGGCTACGCTCACCGTCAGAGGTAACGCTCAGACATTATTAACATTACCATAACACTCACCATCCCATGTTACATGTCATGTTACAAACAACGTTTTAAATACTTTAAATGATATATACATTTCAAGAGTATTACTTATAATAAATGGTCACGTGCAGAGCCAGCAGTAGAGTTCAGTAAACCTCTGGAGGACCAGACGGTTGAAGAAGAGGCCACTGCCACCCTTGAATGTGAAGTGTCCAGGGAGAATGCTGAGGTCCAGTGGTTCAGAGATGGACAGGAGATCCGCAAGACCAAGAAATATGAGATGATTGTTGATGGACGCAAGAGAGCACTCATCATTCATGACTGCACTATGGATGACACCAAGATGTTTACCTGCAACGCAAAGGACTTCAAGACCTCCTGCTTCCTGGACGTGCAGCGTAAGGCCCCTACACTTTGACATGGTTGTTGATGTTGAACATGAACATGTTTATTGACCTTGTTACCTGTGCCCTCAGCTCCATTTGTGGAGTTCACTAAAGCTCTGCAGGACGTGGAGGTCGGGGAGAAGGAGTCTGCTAGGTTTGAGTGTGAAGTCTCTCGGGAGTCTGCCAAGGTACAAAAATAGACACAAAACAAGCATACAACAAATCTGTAGAGCTAATTCAAGTGTGATAGTAATTTTGATTGGTAATAGAACATATGATGTATAATACCTCATGGTGTACATAGGGTTAACATGATGTGGTCATGCAGGTTCGCTGGTTCAAAGATGGAAATGAGATCAGGAAAGGAAAGAAGTATGAGATCATCGCCAAGGGAGTCCACAGAATCCTCATCGTCCACAAGTCAGGTTTTGATGACGAGGCAGAATATGAATGTGATGCAAGGACGTCCAAAACTTCTGGCATGCTGACTGTCGTTGGTAAGAAAACTATTACACTATGTTGATAGTCTTCCATAAGCTTAGCCTTTTAGGTATTCACAGTTGTTAGCGTATGTCAAAATATATGAAAAGAAAAAGGGTAGACTTCTGAATATCTTTCTGACCATGATGGTCATAATGATTGTGTTCAGTTTGGAAGAAACTTGTAATAAAAAGTGAGCTGCAGAGGAACATAAAGAGTGTCTGGCTCTTTGAAATGACCTTTGTTATGGCCTCTTGCAGAGGAGGAGGCTACGTTCACCAAGAACCTGTCCAACGTGGAAGGAACCGAGACAGACAGTGTCAAACTGATCTGTGAAGTGTCCAAGCCTAGTGCAGAAGTCACCTGGTACAAAGGGGAACAGGAGTTGCCTGAGGTAGGTCGCTACGAACAGATCATGGATGGAAAGAGAAGAATCCTCATCATCCAGGACCTGAAGATGGAGGATGTTGGGGAGTACAGCTGTAGACTGAGTCCCAGTGTGAAGACATCAGCTAATCTTAAGCTGAATGGTAATCTCAATTACCTTAACTTCTGAGTTGAAATTGGAAATGTTAACAGTTTAGAGTGAAATAAGTGCATGGAAGGTTGGAAGGTAACATGGAGTAATCTTTGTGTTTGTAGAACTGGCTGCTGAGTTCATCTCCAGACCTCAGAGCCAGGAGGTGGTGGAGGGAGAGAAGGTGGAGTTTGTCTGCTCCGTCTCTAAGGAAACCTATGAGGTGAAATGGTTCAGAGGTGACAAGGAGTTAAAGGCTGGAGACAAGTATGACATAGTGAGTGAAGGGAAGAGAAGAGCACTGATTGTGAAGAAGTGTGAGACCAAGGATGAAGGAGGCTATGTTGCGCACATTGGAGATGTCAAAGCCTCAGCTGATCTTTATGTTATTGGTGAGTCATGTTCGTTTTTTTACCCTAACCCTACTAAGATAATGCCTTCTCCCCCAGAATTTGAATACCTTTCTTCCTTATTTCAGAGAAACTAAGAATCATCACGCCCATTAAAGATGCAGAGGTGAAGGAGGGAAGTGAGATCGTGTTTAACTGTGAGGTTAACTCTGAGGGAGCCAAAGCTAAGTGGCTGAAGAACGACGAGACCATGTTTGAGAGCAGCAAATTCATCATGGTCCAGAGAGACAATGTGTTCTCTCTTAGAATCAAAGATGCCCAGAAGGGCGATGAGGCCAACTACTCCATCATCTTGACCAACCAGAGAGGAGAGCAGGCCAAGAGTGCAGCCAGTGCTAAAGTAGCAGGTAAGACTAAGCATCTCTTAACCTCACCTGAAGCATGTAGACTGGTAATCCTGGTTACATGATTGAGCCAACAGGGTTTTCCAAGTCAATAAAACATTTATGAATCAGGGATTCTGTATTTAGTATCTGCAGACAACTCTGGCAAACTAATCCAGTGACTCTCTGTGAGTTGTGTCATGAGGATATTTGAGGGTGGTTTCACAAACACATAATTTGGTTTCAATCAATTTGATTGCTCTGTAGATTGCTCCACTTTCCTTTGGGTGCCACCATTGTTTTCGGCACACGAAGGCACTCCTTGTTCATCATGAACTGAACCAAAAGTATCAATTTAATTCTGATTCGGACTAACCAAACACACTAAGTTTGTGAAAGGGCCCTACATAAATGTAGTGCTAGATACCAGTGTATTGTTTTGTTTCTCCTTCAGAGGAGAAGTTGAAGTTCCTGGAGTCCATAGAAGATGTTGAGACCCAGGAGAAGAAGACAGTGAGCTTCAGCTGTAAAGTGAACCGTCCAGAGGTGATTGTCCGCTGGACCAAGGTGGGCCAGGAGGTGTCCCTCAGCAAAAGGATCCTCTACAGGGTGGATGGACTCAAGCACACATTGACCATCAAGGACTGTGTCATGGATGATGAGGCAGAGTATACAGCCATGGTCGGAGATGACAAGTGTGCAGCAGAACTGATCATCAGCGAGGCTCCCACAGACTTCACTGCTCAGCTCAAAGACCAGACCATCACAGAGTTTGAAGATGCAGAGTTCACCTGCAAGTTGTCCAAGGAGAAGGCAGCTGTCAAGTGGTACAGAAATGGACGTGAGATCAGAGAAGGACCGAGGTAAGAAGCAAGACAGTTTAGTTCCATACTAGAACAAATCTGCTTCATCCTACACATCTTGTTGTGTATATAGAAGACGAAATACAGATCATAGCATATCCTAAATCATAAGCTGTGTCAATTATTTTAGTTAAAGGCAGAATAAAGATGCCTGGCTCAGTGTAGGGGTACTGACACAAGTATTTATTATTTTGGACAGTTTGGAGGGCTCATGAATTGTTTTTGCAGATACCACATGGAGAGAGATGGCAAAACATGCAAACTGATCATCAAGGAGTGCCGTCCGGATGATGAGTGTGAATATGCTTGTGGGTTGGATGAAAGGAGATCCAGAGCCAGGCTCTTTGTCGAAGGTGAGCATACTTCAAGAGTTGGATGTGAAACCATGAAGTACATTTTTCTTGAGAAGCCTAAAACGTTTGCGTTCCTCTTCTCACAGAAATCCCGGTGGAGATCGTCAGACCTCCCCAGGATGTGTTTGAGCCTCCAGGCTCAGACGTTGTGTTTGAGGTGGAGCTCAACAAGAACAGAGTGGAAGTCAAGTGGATGAGAAACAACATGATTATTGTCCAAGGAGATAAGTACCAAATGATCAGCGAGGGGAAGATCCACCGCCTGCAGGTGTGTGAGATCCGACCTCGCGATCAAGGAGAGTACAGGATAGTGGCCAAGGAGAAAGACGCCCGGGCAAAGCTGGAACTGGCAGGTAAGTCAAGACTGCACCTCTTCTGAACAAATACTTAAATTGTTGTTTCTGTATGTCAACAGAACTGTAAATGTAAAATGTAAATGTAAAATTGTCTCATACAGTCAACTGAACAGCTCAACTCATCAACTTTGTTCTCAAATGTTTTGCAGCTGTGCCAAAGATCAAGACAACGGATCAGAACCTGGTGACCGATGCCGGGAAGCCCTTCGTCATGAACGTGCCATACGACGCATATCCTCGTGCCGACGCAGAGTGGTTCTTACATGATTCCTGTCTCCCGGTACAGAACGTGGACACCACCACCGACAAGACGGAGTACCGTCTGAAGAGTCCCACCAAGGAGGAGCAGGGCAGATACAAGGTGGTCATTAAGAACAAACATGGAGAGGGAGTGGCCTTCATCAACCTGGATATTATCGGTAAGATCTGACTGCTTGATTACATCATTTAGGACCATGGGAGTTTGACGATGTACAATATGAAGAGAGTTTTTGTGTTTTCAGATGTCCCTGGTCCCGTCAAGGCTCTGAGGGTGACTGACACCGCTGACGGTGAGGTGAGTCTGGCCTGGGAGGAGCCAGAGAGCGACGGCGGCAGCAAGATTGTTGCTTACGTGGTGGAGAGACGTGATCTGAAGCGTAAGACCTGGACCCTGGCCACAGACCGTGCTGACACTCCAGAGTACTGCGTGAGCGGCCTGCAGAAGGACTCGTGGTACCTGTTCAGAGTTTATGCTCGCAACAGAGTGGGCAGTGGGCCCAATGTTAGCACAGAGGATGCTGTTCAGGCCAAGAATAAGTTTGGTGAGCAGTGACCTCCTCTGGATCGTTCTTAACAGCACTAACATGTTGAAACTTTAAGAACACATTTGTTCGTTGCTTGCTTTCAGATGTGCCTGATGCTCCTGAGAAGGTCATGGTCAGTGAGGTCAACAGGTTTGGAGCCACCATCACTTGGGAGCCTCCCAAGTTTGATGGAGGCTCTGACATTACTGCCTACATCATAGAGCTTCGTGATAGGACCTCTGTCAAGTGGGAGGCGGCCACTGTTTGTGGAACAAACGACCGCTCTGCCACCCTGAATGACGTGGTGGAAAACAAGGAGTACATATTCAGAGTCAGAGCTGAAAACAAGGCTGGGATGGGCAGACCCAGTGTCGCGACCGACCCCGTCAAGATTATGGATCCTATCGGTGAGTCTTTATTGACATTGTGGATAAATGGTAAGCCACGTTGGCTTGGAGTGTCAATAGATTTTAACATGTTACCACAATTGATTTTAACATGTTACCATGTTGGCTTTATTAGGATATTATGAAAACACAGATATTGTATTTGTTCTCAGAGAGGCCAAGTCCTCCTCTGAACCTGAACTTCAGCGAGCAGACCAAGGCAGGAGTCTCCCTCTCCTGGGAGGTACCCATCAGTAACGGAGGCAGCATGATCACCGGCTACATTATCCAGAAGTGTGATGATGGATCAGACAAGTGGATGCGCTGTAACGCCAGACTCTGCCAGGACCTCTCCTACCGGGTACCCGATCATTCAGTTTGCCGACATCAATGTAGCTAAAGATGTAGCCAAAACACAATAGTGGCTTGAGTTTTTAGGGTCGAGAGATGATTCTTCTTGATGTCCCATTGGCTGTTGAGTGGATTTGTAAGTCTGGTTGTTGTTCTGGTATGCAGGTGTCTGGTCTGAAGCCTGCTCAGAAGTACCTATACAGAGTGTGTGCTGAGAACGCTGCTGGAATTTCCGATCCCGCCGAGGAACTGGGACCCCTGCTGGCAGATGACCCTCATGGTACCTAGAACACACGCTCCATTCATCATAGTCGTAGACATTGCTGTATCATGGATATACAGTATTTCCATGTACTATACCAGGACATGGCTCACAAAGCATAGATATACAGTATATACTATACAGGGACATGGCTCATAGAGCATAGACATACAGTATGTACTATACAGGGACATGGCTCATAGAGCATAGATATACAGTATATGTACTATACAGGGACATGGCTCACAGAGCATAGATATACAGTATGTACATGTACAGGGAAAAGAGAAAGTCACTAACTTAATGAGAAGACAATTCTAAACACATGTTCTCTTTTCAGTGGCTCCTACCTTGGACCTTAGTGCCTTCAGGAATGGACTGGAGGTGATCGTTCCTCAGCCCCTCACCATCCGTGTGCCCATCTCCGGATACCCCACCCCCACTGCCAAGTGGACTTTTGGAGACAAGGAGCTGACTTCTGCAGATGAACGAGTTACCATGATGACCAAGTCGACCTTCACAGAGCTGGTGGTGACCCCTAGTGTGCGTCCAGACCAGGGCACCTACTCCCTGACCCTGAAGAACGACATCACCTCTGTCTCTGGAGACATTGAAGTGACCGTCATCGGTACAATACACTCTCCTCTCCTGCTGAATGTAGCAAAGCCATAGTTCAGTGGAATGATCATTGAATGCTATTTCCCCAGCCTCCCCCAGCGCACCCAAGGACCTGAAGGTAGCTGAAGTGACCAGGCGCCACGTCCACCTCATGTGGGAAGCACCCGAACATGACGGAGGAAGCCCAGTGACCCACTACCAGATTGAGAAGAGAGAAGTGTCTCGAAAGACCTGGGTCAAGGTATGCCTCCCTTCTGTGTTCACATTATGGCTAGAGTTACAGAAACATTATGCTGTATCTGTTCACATTATGACTAGAGTTACACAAACATTATGATGTATCTGTTCACATTATGGCTAGAGTTACACAAACATTGCAACGTATCTGTTTTGGTTTCTCCAGGTGGCCGTCGGTGTATTGGACCTCGAGCACACTGTGACAGATGTGATGGAGGGCAAGGAGTACCTGTTCAGCGTCACAGCCTGCAACAAGTGTGGTCCAGGAGAACCAGCTTACATTGACGAGCCTGTCAACGTCTCCTCTCCTGCCAGTAAGAAAGTG